>KN476173.1:346-16008 GCA_000787095.1 Periophthalmodon schlosseri
TGTTTGTATGTTAACATCAACATCAGTCTGTGACAGTGGTAAAAATCTGTTTGTAAGCTGAATGTTGGGTGATGTAACTTGATTAGCATTGTCTTTTATCACTTGTTGCGTTGGCTTGGCATTCTTGTCTTTACAGAGTTTTGGAAAAGACACCGTATCACTCAGGTTTAAGTTGAAAGTAGTAGTAGTTTTTTCACCCTCTTCTGAAAGTAACTGGGCTACTTACCGCTGGAAGTCACAGGGAGTGTCCGGTGAAGTCCTTTTTCAGATTCTAAAACAAATATCCGTGCTTGTAGCTCATTAATTTGTTGTTGATAGTTCCGACAGTGTTCACAGAAAGAATTCCTTTGGTTTCTTCCCCCGGACATGTCGTTGGCTCGTCAGAAATTTTGAATGTAAAATTGGTTTAAAAGTCTTGGTTTAAAATCATAACTAAACACATTTTCCCGCACTGGAGGAGGTAAAATGATTAAAAAGCAAAGTAAAGAAGGAAGCAGCAGGAGCAAGTAAGGTTTGCGTCTGCACTCTTTAGAAGCAGGAAGCATGAAGAACAACAAGTCAGTGACAGCTTTGAAAGTGAAGTGACAGAAAACCCTAGACAAATTAATTAATGTGAAACAGACCGTGATGTAACTTCTGATTTAAAACTGAAAACAGGGCAGAAGGTCACATTTACTAACACAGAGGTTGGTGTTCAGTACACTGCCAGAGTTTTTAAGCAGCGCACTTATTGCTGTCTTGATAGTGCTAAACAGCAAGCTAATCGAGAACTGGCAAAATAATGTTTTTGAGGAAGTCACAGATAGGGGTCAAAAATGTGTATCTACTAGATGGGTTTGTACACGCAAAGAAACGCCAAATGGCATTGTCCAAAAGGCACGGCTTGTAGCAAGAGGTTTTGAAGAGTTCACAGAAAGACTCTCCCACATGTTCCTCTGAGTCACTTTACTGTTAGCTGTTCCCAGTCAAACCAAGTGGAAGGTTCACTCTGTGGACATTAAATCTGCCCTTTTGCAGGGTATGGAACTCTCAAGAGACATTTACATTCGACCCCCACCTGAAGGGGGTGTGGACAATGTACTGTGGAAACTAAAGAAATGTGTGTATGGACTTGCAGATGCCTCCCTCTAAATGACCATTCTGAGGTCACAGGTTTACTGGCATGTCATGTAGATGATTTTCTTTGGGCAGGATCAGAGCACTTTGTAACAAATGTGATTCCTGTACTTAAGTCTACCTTTCATGTAGTATGTGAAGAACATGAGTTTTTCTTATGTGGGGATGACCATGACCAATGGTCATAAAGTACTAGTCAGCACAATTACATAAAAAATCTGCAACCAGTCCATTTACAGGCAGCTTGGGCTATGCAGAGGGATGCCCTTTTAAACGAAACACAGACAGAGCAGCTCAGATCCAAAATAGGACAGATCTTGTGGGTTGCTAAACAAACAAGGCCAGATGTAATGTTTGACACGTGTAGCCTGGCGTCCAACATTAAAAAGGCTACTGTTCAGTCTATTCATGAAGTGAACAAAGTGATCCGTAAACTTAAGTCAGAGAAGGTCACACTTAGGTTTCAGCACTTAGGAAACAGTACTGGTTTAAGTCTAGTTGTCTTCAGTGATGCTCCTCTTGGCAATCTTCCAGACGGTGGTACACAGGAAGGAGTTTTGATTGCGCTCATGGGTAAAGGTGGCACGTTTTCCCAGTCTGGCAGTCTAAGAAGATCAGGCGTGTGGTGAGAAGCCCTGTGGCAGGAGAAACCCTTGCCATGTCAGATGGTATAGACAATGCAATGTTTCTGGCCACACTGTTTTCTGAACTCACTACTGGAAACGCTAGTCTGAATGCTCTTCCCCTTATCTGTGTTACCGACAACCATTCACTTTTTGATGCACTTAACCCTTTAAGGACTGAGCACATTATAGACCATTATAGCTCGCCTAGACTTTTCTTTTTTTAGCCATAAAAATCATGTTAAAGGAGGTATCAGCATGTTCTTTTGCCTTTTTTTTACACAACTACCTCTATTTTACATATCCATCCTTATTTTTCCTTTGATGTGTAATAAGTGTAATACCAGAATAAATGTGTAATACCAGTTTAAGTAGAAGAAAAATTATAAAAATGAAAGTACCTTTGAAAACATGTCCAAAATGTCTCGGCACTGACTGGGAGAATCCTGGCAACACCTGCGCTCTGATTGGTCATCTTCGAGAGACAACGTAAGTGCTTTACTGTAATGACAGTAACATTTAAAGAGCCCTATGCCTCTGCTTTGAGATGCCGTTTGAATTTACATGATAGCACAATTGGTTGCGGAGTTGCGGTAATGGAAAGTCCGCAACTGCAAATCTATCGGTGGCGATAGCATCCGACGCTATAGGGTTAAGTTTACTTAGCAGGTCACAGAGAAGAGGCTCAGGCTAGTAATAAGCAACATCAAGGAGCTCCTACAGTCTAGGAAAATAAAAGAGGTCTGTTGGTCAGAGGCTAATTCACAGCTTGCTGACTGTCTGACTAAGAAGGGAGCTTCATCCCTTATGCTTCTCAAAGCTTTAGATGAGGGTTCATGGTTACTGTAATTTTTTTTTTTGTTTACCCAAAAACTGCTTTTGCACTGTGCCACTAATGTTTTTGTGTGCAGATATTGTTCAGAAAGGGTGTTACCTTACTTAAGCACACTTAAAATGCTACTTGAATGTTCGTTTTATGTTTTTCTTTAAACAAAGAGGGAGATTGTTAACTTCCCACGTTAAGTGATGTTCTATCATGATATCCCGCGGGAGATGCGGTCTGTTTTACCCGTGTGTGTGAAGATCCTCGTGTTTTGGGAATTTACAAATACTACAAATACTACTATACTAATAACTAATACTACTACCCTTACTACTACTACAAATACTACAGATACTACCACTACCAGTACTACTCATTCTGTCCAGAGGAGTAGGGCAGTAATGTACATTAGAAGTATCTGTACAACAACAAAGTACAACGACTTTTAAAGGTTCAAAGTCAGACTTGCTCCGTTGTGATGTTCAGAATTTGAATTGTTCTGGGGCGGTGCATAAGCCTGTCGGGTTTTATGGTCTGATACTTGTGTGGAGGATTAGATCTGGGTTAGTGGTCAGGTGAAGAGAGATGGGTGGAGTCAGGTCAGTGGGTCTGATGGAGTCAGGTGGAGGCAGGTGGGTGGGTTTGACGTTCTGATGGGATGAGGAGGGTGGAGGCAGGTGGGTGGGTCTGATGGTTTGATGAGGTTGAGTTGGTTGGTATCTCTCTACATCAGGACAATTCGTTGATGTTTTGGACATTCCTCAGATGGTGGAGCTCAGAGGTCTGATGGGGTGAGGTGGGTGAAGAGAGGTGGGTGTAGTCAGGTGGGTGGGTCTGATGGGCTGATGGAATGAGGTGGGTGGAGTCAGGTTGGTGGTTCTGTTGGGTTGATGGGGTGAGGTGAACGAAGAGAGGTGGGTGGAATCAGGTCTGATGGGGTTCCTTGGTGGAGCTCAGAGCTCCACTCTTTTTGGATCATCAGAAGTTACCAAACCTGTGGCTCATCTCTGAACTCTTAAGTTCCCTCTTGTCATAGGGGGTCCCACATGGCAGTGCAGTATTCGAGGGCACTACGTTCTAGTGAGTTCTAGGCAGTCTTCGCCTCCAGTGTCCTGTAATGTAACATCAAGATAAGTAGAGCTATAGACAATATAATGGTTCAATCCAAATTTTATGTAGCATTTGGACACACCTACCACGTGCTGCGTCCGAGTGCTCATGTGCGTTTGGCCTAAGCGTGTTTGGTCCAAGCGCATTTGGTCTTAACCCGCTCTATATGATCTTGGGGATTTTATGTCAGTATTTTGTCCCAAATCAAAATATGAACATTAATAACAGACAAATCAGGTGCCTTCTTTCCCCGAGGTCGCTCCTGCTAGCTTTAGCAACAGGTTTGATTGACAGCGTTTTTAAACACTTGCACCACTGTTTTAGCAGGGAGTGAGAAGGGGCGGTACCTTCCACAGCTCCAGATTGCCTCTTTGGTTGCTATGATACTTAGTCGAAATTTCAAATATGGAACTCAGCTCCAAATTGGCCCCTATAACTGCTAGCCTCGATGAGCTTCATTTGGAGCTGAACGCTGTGGGTGACGTCACACTCACCTAGTCTACTTCTTTATACAGTCTTTTGGTCCGAGTGCTCACGCGCGTTTGGTTTGAGCTCTCTTGTGCGTTTGGCCTGAGTGCCTTTGGTCTGAGAGCTCTCGTGCGTTTGGCCTGAGCGCTCACGTGTTTGGTCCGAGTGCATATTGTTTGGTCCGAGCGCTGACGTGTTTGGTCCGAGTGCATTTTGTTTGGTCTAAGCGCTCACATGCGTTTTGTCTGAGTGCTCTCGTGCGTTTAGCCTGAGCACTCTCGTGCGTTTAGCCTGAGTGCCTTTGGTCTGAGCACTCTCATGCGTTTGGCCTGAGTGCGTTTGGTCCAAGCACTTACGTGTTTGGTAGCTGATTGCGTTTTGTTTGGTCTGAGCGCTCTCGTGCGTTTGGTCTGATCGCTCTCATGCGTTTGGCCTGAGTGCCTTTGGTTTGAGCACTCACGTGCTTGGTCTGAGTGCCTTTTGTTTGGTCTGAGCCCTTTCGTGCGTTTGGCCTGAGTGCGTTTGGTCCGAGCGGTCACGTGTTTGGTCTAAGCGCGTTTTGTTTGGTCTAAGTGCTCACGTGCATTTGGTCCGAGCACGTTTGGCTTGGGTGCATTTGGTCCGAGCGTTCACGTGTGTTTGGTCTGAGTGATCACGTGCGTTTCGCTCGAGCGCGTTTGGCTTGGGCGCGTTTGATCCGAGCGCGTTTTGTTTGGTCCGAGCGCTCATGTGCATTTGGTCCGAGCGCTCATGTGCATTTGGTCTGAGTGCCTTTGGTCTGAGCGCTTAGGTGCCTTTGGCCTGAGTGCGTTTGGGCCGAGCGCTCATGTGTGTGGTCTGAGCGATCACGTGCGTTTGGTCCACACGCGTTTTGTTTGGTCTGAGCACTCGTGCGTTCGGTCCGAGTGCGTTTCATTTGGTCCAAGCGCTCGTGTGTTTGGCCTGAGGGTGTTTGGTCCGACCGCATTTCGTTCAGCCCAGGCGCGCTTGGTCTGAGCCCTCACGTGCGTTTGGTCCGAGAGAGTTTTGTTTGGTTTGCTTATGTGTGTTTGGTCCAAGAGCAGTTTGTTTGGTCCATGCGTATTTCGTTTGGTCCGAGCGCTCACATGCGTTTGGTCCAAGCGCTCACTGCGTTTGGTCCAAGCGCTGACGTGCGTTTGATCCAAGCACATTTGATTTGGTCTGAGTGCTCATGTGCATTTGGTCAGACTGCTCACACGCGTTTGGTCCAAGGGCGTTTTGGTTAGTCAGAGTGCTCACGTGTGTTTGGCTCGAGCGCGTTTCGTTTGGTCAGAGCGCTCACATGCGTTTGGTTCGAGTGCGTTTCGTTTGGTCAGAGCGCTCACGTGCGTTTGGTCCGAGCGTGTTTTGTTTAGCCAGAGTGCTCACGTGCGTTTGGTCCGTGCGTGTTTTGTTTGGTCAGACCGCTCACATGTGTTTGGTCCGAATGCGTTTGGTCAGAGCGCTCACGCTGCAGGAGATAAACAGAACTGTCTCTGATGTTGATTTTTGTAGAAATTCGAAAAGCCGAAGTTCGTCCAGTGCGTTGCCTTCCTCCAGAATGGAGACATCCTGACTGGAGACTCAGGGGGAGTCCTGCTGGTGTGGACCAGA
The DNA here is from genome assembly GCA_000787095.1 of Periophthalmodon schlosseri. Classification (NCBI taxonomy): domain Eukaryota; kingdom Metazoa; phylum Chordata; class Actinopteri; order Gobiiformes; family Gobiidae; genus Periophthalmodon; species Periophthalmodon schlosseri. The sequence continues at coordinate 6,101 of KN476173.1, forward strand.
ACTGCAGAAACTCCCACGTCCAAAGGACTCAGAGGTGAGGAAGGAGCAGGGGGAGGGTGTCTGAATGACTCAGAGGGGAGGGGAGAGGGGGCTCAGATGTGAGGAGGTGAGAAGGCTCAAAAATGAGAAGGCGAGGAGGTGAGGACAGGGGGCAGTTGTTCTAGTTTCACATGTGTTTCCTTGTGTGTTTCTGCAGCGTTCCAGATCGTGCGTCAGGTGAAGGCGCACGAGGGCAGTGTGTTCTGCCTGAGTGAGACCAGAGGAGGCGCTGTTCTGAGCGGAGGCTCTAAGGACAGACGTGTGGTGCTCTGGGACCACGAGCTGCGGCCCGACAAGGAGATCGAGGTGACTCCTCCCATCCCCTGACTCCCCCTGACTCCTCCCACCTTCTGAACCCTGACTCCTGGCTCCTCCTGGTGTGTGTGGAACACTGGTTATGTGTGTGACCTGGGTTTTGGGCTGAATTTAATTTGGTCCAGAGCTGGGTTCGGCCTGGTCCAATCTGAGGTTTGGTTCGGTCGAATCTGGGGTTTGGTCTGACGTGTGTTTGTGCAGGTCCCAGATCAGTTCGGGAGCATCCGCGCTGTGGCCGAGGGGAAAGCAGACCAGGTCTTAGTCGGAACCTCCAAGAACTTCATCCTCAGAGGAACCTTCACTGAGGGATTCACTGTGGAGGTCCAGGTACTAAACCAGGACTCGACCAGGTACTAGACCAGGATTCGGCCAGGACTCGACCAGGTACTAGACCAGGATTCGGCCAGGACTCGACCAGGTACTAGACCAGACTCGACCAGGTACTAGACCAGGATTCGGCCAGGACTCGACCAGGTACTAGACCAGCACTCGGCCAGGACTCGACCAGGTACTCAACCAGGTACTAGACTAGGACTCGACCAGGTACTAGACCAGGACTCGGCCAGGTACTAGACCAGGACTCGGCCAGGACTCGACCAGGTACTAGATCAGGACTCAACCAGGACTATAACAGGACTATAACAGGACTAGACCAGGACTATAACAGGACTCGACCAGGACTCGACCAAGTCCAAACCAGGTCTAAACCTGGTCTCTCTGGTTCAGGGACACACAGACGAGCTGTGGGGGCTGGCGTCTCACCCGAGCAGGGACCTGTTCCTGACCTGTGCCCAGGACCGACTGGTATGTCTCTGGGACTCAGCCAACCACCGCCTCAAGTGGAGCCGCAGCCTGGAGGTGAGCGGGAGGGCATCTGATGCACGGGGAGGGCATCTGAAACACAGGCAGGATATCTGATGCACGGGGAGGGCATCTGACGCACGGGGAGGGCATCTGAAACACAGACAGGATATCTGATGCACAGGGAGGGCATTTGACGCACAGGGAGGACATCTGGAGTAACCTTGCGTGTTCCGCAGGAGCACGGACACTGCGCAGACTTCCATCCGAGTGGAGCAGTGGTCGTGATTGGGACGCACTCCGGGAAGTGAGTACAAGTACTGCAATACAAGTACTGCAATACAAGTACTGCACATACAAGTACTGCAATACAAGTACTACGAATACAAGTACTGCAATATAAATACTGCACATACAAGTACTGCACATACAAGTATTGCAATACAAGTACTACGAATAAAAGTACTGCAATACAAGTACTACACATACAAGTACTGCACATACAAGTACTTCAGTGCACTCCACACATGTTGTGAGTGACCTTTGACCTTGGGCAGGTGGTACGTTCTGGACGCCGAGAGCACCGACCTCGTAGCAATCCACACCGACGGGAACGAGCAGCTGTCTGTCATGAGGTTCTCTGTGGGTACGTACCACCAGTAGGGTACTCCTGACCAGGACCAGGACTAGACTAGGACTAGACCAGGACTAGACCAGGACCATGTCTGGATCTGGGGTACTCTCTGGGTAATAATAATAATAATAGCATAACTGGGGCAATGGCGCCACTTGCAGTGCTAATGTTCCCCATTTCACCTTTTTTCTGAGGCAAAGAAAAAATGCCCACATAGAAACACACAGGAGGCACATCTGTGTCTTCAGCAGAGCAGTGGAAGGTCCCAGAAGGAGCGTATGAATAGAAAATAAAATGGGACCTAAAATAGAACCTTGTGGCACACTCATAAACAGCATATATAAATGGACGTAGCTAACCTGCTAGCAGCCATGTTCCAGACAGAAAGGTGCGCATGGACTCTGGCTTCAATTCACTTTCTCTGTAAAAACTGTGGCCCCTCTCTCTCTAACTGCTGCTGTGATTTTGGTCTGAAAATGTTCGTATTAACCCGCTCTACATGATCCTGAGGTCTTTATTTCACTATTTTGTCCCAAATCAAGATATGAACATTAATAACAGACAAATCAGGCGCTTTCTTTCCCCGAGGTTGCTCCTGTTACCGTTAGCAACAGATTTGATTGACAGCGTTGCTAAGCGCCTGCTCCCTGCTAAATCAGCTGTGTGGGCGGGAAGGGGCGTTCAACAGCTTTACTGGGTCCTCTCTGGGTCCTCTTTGGGTCCTCTTTGGGTCCTCTTTGGGTCCTCTTTGGGTCCTCTCTTGGTCCTCTCTTGGTCCTCTCTGGGTACTGTCTCGGTGCTCTCTGAGTTCTCTCTTGGTTCTCTCTGGGTGCTCTCTTGGCACTCTGGGTGCTCTCTTGGTACTCTCTGGGTACTCTCTTGGTGCTCTCTGGGTCCTCTCTGGGTGCTCTCTTGGTGCATACTGGGTACTCTCTGGTTACTCTCTTGGTACTCTCTGGGACCTCTCTGGGTACTCTCTTGGTGCTCTCTGGGTCCTCTCTAGGTACTCTCTCACATTTTTTTCCCATGATGCTTTGCAGACGGCAGCTTGTTGGCCGTGGGGTCTCACGACAACTTCATCTACCTGTACACAGTATCTGAGAATGGACGCAAGTACAGCCGTTACAACAAGTGCTCCGTAAGTACTACTACTACTAATACTACTAATACTACTGCTAATACTCCAGGCCAAAAGTATGATGTGTGTTGTGTCTCAGGGACACTCGAGTTACATCACTCACTTGGACTGGTCTCCAGACAACAGCTTCATCATGTCCAACTCCGGAGACTATGAGATCCTCTACTGTGAGTATACTTTATATACTACTGTGAGCATACTTTATATACTACTGTGAGTATACTTTTTATACTACTGTGAGTATACTTTATATACTACTGTGAGCATACTTTATATATTACTGTAAGTGTACTTTATATCTTTATATACTACTGTGTATACTCTACACAAGTACTAGAGATGCACCAATACCAGTACTGAGTAGTCAGTCTGATACCAGGTGCCAGTACTCATACTCGTCAATGTGGCGCCGATACCACTGTAACAACACTGTGTCTTATTTGGCACTCACAAGTTGCCTCTGAGGGAAACAGTGCAGCTCTGAGCATAGTGCTCTCACGTGTGTTGTGTTCAGGGTCATGTATGTGATATCACATGTGTGTTGTGTTCAGGGTCATATGTGTGTTGTGTTCAGGGGACGTGGCATTTCTCAGTGCTGTTGTGATGTGTTCAGCGTTATGTGTGTCGTGTTCAGGGTTGTGTGTGATATAACATGTTTGTGTTGTGTTCAGGGTCATGTGTGTTGTGTTCAGGATAGCGTGTGTTGTGTTCAGGATAGCGTGTGTTGTGTTCAGTCATGTGTGTTGTGTTCAGGGTCATGTGTGTGATATAACATGTTTGTGTTGTGTTCACGGTCATCTGTGTTGTGTTCAGGGTCATGTGTGTGACATAACATATTTGTGTTGTGTTCAGGGTCATGTGTGTTGTGTTCAGAGCCATGTGTATTATGTTCAGGGTCGTGTGTGATCCAACATGTTTGTGTTGTGTGCAGGGTTATATTTGTGTTGCGTTCAGGGTCGTGTGTGTTGTATTCAGGGTCATGTGTGATATAACGTGTGTGTTGTATTGTGTTCAGGATTGTGTGTGTGTTATGTTCAGGGTCATGTGTGTTGTGTTGTGTTTAGGGTTATGTGTGTGATGTAACGTGTGTGTGTTGTGTTCAGAGTCGTGTGTGTTGTGTTCAGGGTCAGGTGTGTGATATAACGTGTGTGTGTTGTGTTGTGTTCAGGGGACGTGGTAAATGGCTGCTCTCAGATCAGGAATCGCTCTGACTGTAAAGACCTCGACTGGGCCACATACACCTGCGTCCTGGGCTTCCACGTCTTTGGTCAGTACTATTACTACTATTATTAACTCTACTACTATTACTATTACTGTTACTTCTACTACTATTACTACTACTACTGTTAGTACTACTATTGCTACTACTACTACTATTACTACTATGACCATGACCACTACTGCTGTTACTTCTCTAACGATTACAACTACTTGTTTTTACTATTACTACTATAACTACTTCTGTCTGTTTATGTCTCTGCCCCTGTCTCTCACCCTGTCTGGTCCTGTCCCTGTCTCTGCACCTATCTGGTTCTGTCCCTGTCTCTGTTTCTGTCTCTCACCCTGTGTCTGACCCTGCCCCTTTCTCTCACCCTGTCTCTGCCCGTCTCTGTCCCTGCCCCTGTCTCTCACCCTGTCTCTGACCCTGCCCGTCCTGTCTTTTCCAGGCGTGTGGCCCGAGGGCTCAGACGGCACAGACATAAATGCTCTGGTTCGTTCTCACAACCGCCGCGTCCTCGCTCTCGCCGACGACTTCTGCAAAGTTCATCTGTTCTCCTATCCCTGCTGCACGCCCAAGGTCAGTGCTCCCCCTGCTGCACACCAAAGGTCAGTGCTCCCCCTGTCGTTCCCCTGTCCCCCTGTCCTACCCCTGTCTTACCCTTGCCGCACACCCATCAGTCCAGAGAAAGAGTGCTGACAAAACACTTTGTGTTTGTCTGTTTGTGTGTTTCTGTTTATTTGTGTTTGCCTGTTTGTTTGTGTGTTTGTGTTTGTGTGTTTGTCTGTCTGTTTGTGTGTTTGTGTTTGTTTGCTTGTGTTTGTTTGTCTGTTTTTGTTTGTGTGTTTGTTTGCCTGTTTGTTTTTGTGTGTTTGTTTGTCTGTTTGTGTTTGTGTGTTTTAGTGCTGACTGATCTGTTTCTGGAGTCAAAGACCACTAGCATGACAGACGCAGATCTGGTAATGGCTCAGACTGAGGAATGACCAGGTTTGGTCCCAGTCTCAGTCCTGGTCTCAGTCCTGGTCTCAGTCCTGGTCTCAGTCCTGGTCTCAGTCCAGGTTTCAGTCCAGGTCTCAGTCCTGGTCTAAGTCCTAGTCTAGTCCTGGTCTCAGTTCTTGTTTTAATCCCGGTCTCTGGTCTCCGCAGGCTCCCAGTCACAAGTACAGCGCGCACAGCAGTCATGTGACCAACGTGAGCTTCCTGCACAACGACAGTCACCTGATCTCCACGGGAGGAAAGGACATGAGCATCCTACAGTGGCGATTGGTTGAGAGTAATGCAGGCCCCGCCCCCAAGCCCCCGGCCCCGCCCCCCGCCACCATGACGGACGAGCTGCCCACGGCCAATGGGGAGCCAGAGCCAGAGCCTGAGCCCGAGCTGACCCCGCCCGCCTCGGAGCTGACTCCACCCACTTCGGACACGGTGAGTTTGAAGGACAGCTTGGAGCCGACACCCCCCCTCACGCCGCCGTCTTAGACCCGCCCCTTGCCATCCACCGCCGTAGACCTCAGAAACACTCCTCTGTCGCTGCTCGGGTCCAGGCCCACTCCGGTCCAGTCCGGATCCAACCAGAAACCCTCTCGTTCCGGTGCATTAAGCTCATCTCTGCAGAATTGTGTGGAGTCCTGTGGGTTTGTGAAGTGGACTGCATCTCCCAGAATGCATTGTACCAGCAGCCAATTAGAGCGCTGCGTCCTGATCATGTGAGTCGTGAATGGACCCTGTTTTATTCACTGTTTTTATGTTTCAATTTCAGTTTTTGGCCTTTTCAAAATGAACCAAAAAAGTGATTTCTGTAAAAATGTGTTTCCGACGAATGTCAAGGCCCCGTCCACCTCCACAGTCCTGGTCTAGTCTTGGTTTAGCCCTGGTTTATATCTGTTTTAGAAACACTGATTCAGAGGGCACCAAGACTAAACCAGGATTAAACTAGGTCTAAACCAGGACTATTCCTTGTCTGACCAATAATTTTCAAGATGGAGTTAAATTGTGGTGTGGGCGGGGCCTAGGAGTGAATGTCCGGTTGTGATTGGTCAGAACTTTGAGCCTATTAGGATCTGTCAGTGTGACAGATTCCTATTGGCCCATCTCTGACTGTCATTGTGAAGGGCTTGTCTCATTGGATGTTCACACGTTTAGGGGAGGGGTTTGAGGGTGGGAGGGGCATGCATGTGAAAGGGGGAGTTTGTATGTGATGGTCATGTGACGAGGCCCTGAGCCAATCATGTGTCAGAAGCATTCCTGTCGACATCAGACTGAAAATAAACATTTTGGACTAAAAACACTCATTTTTTTCTGTGTTAGTTTATCTGTCTGTCTGTTTGTGTTTGTTTGTCTGTCTGTGTTTGCATGTTTGTCTGCTTGTGTTTGTTTGTCTGTTTGTGTTTGTGTGTATGCCTGTTTGTGTGTTTGATTGCATTTGCATTTGTCTGTTTGTCTGTGTGTTTGCGTGTTTGTTTGTGTGTTTGTGTTTGCGTGTTTGATTGCGTGTGTGTTTGTTTTTTTGTGTTTGAGTGTTTGTTTGCGTGTTTGCTTGTGTGTATGTGTGCTTGTTTGTGTGTTTGATTGTGTGTGCATTTGTGTTTGTGTGTGTGCTTGTGTGTTTGTTTGCGTATGTTTCTTTTGCATGTTTGTGTGTGTGTTTGTGTTTATTTGTGTCTGTGTTTATTTGTATGTGTTTGTGTAGTAAAAGTCTTTAATTGTGTGTGTTTATTTGTGTGTTTGTGTGTGTGTATGTGTGTGTGTTTGTGTTTATTTGTGTGTTGTGTGTGTTTGTGTGTTTATTTGTGTGTGTGCTTGTTTGTGAGACTGGCTCAAACTGTTTCTTTGGGATCGGCTAATGTGTGTTTTTCTTTGGCTGATGTGTGGCTGATGTGTGTTTTTCTTTAGCTGATGTGTTTTTCTTTGGCTGATGTGTGTTTTTCTTTGGCTGATCTGATGCTTTGATCCAGTCGATTTCTAAGGACAGATAAATCAGACCAGTTAAAATTTTTCCCCAAAAACAAGTTACAAGTTTTTCATCTTTGTTTCTTGTTTATTTCCAGGATTATTCACACTTTAGTGCCTCACTGAAGCATCACAACTGAGTGACACATGTGAATGTAGTGAACAAAAACACAGAATAATCTTTGGTCACTGCTTCTGACCCTGAGGCTCAGCTGTGAAGTAAAAACCATCTCAGAGATTTCATCATGAAGCTGAGAGAAGGACAAGGGTTTGAGCTCCACAAAGCAAAGGGAGAAGACTGAGGAGCTGAAGATGAAATATAAAACATATTTTTACTAACTAATTCTATATATCTAACTTGATATATTTGATGTCTTCTGTGTGTTCATGAAGAAAGTAGTAAAAAGAGAAAAAAAAAAAGAACATTGAATGCAGTGTGTCCAAACGTGTGACTGGTCATGCAAATGAATATCAGACACAAAAGGAAACAGAAAGTTTAAGAAACAACTTTTGTTTACAAACATGAAACATACAAATACACGTCTGCACACGCCACACGCATGCACATGCCTGCACATGTCTGCACGCGCCACACCCATGCACATGTCTGCACACGCCTGCACATGCCACAAGTCTACACGTCTGCACATGCCACACGTGCATGCATGTGGTGTGTGCAGACATGTCTGCACACTCCACATGTCTGCAGACGCCACATGTCTGCACATGCTACATGTGTGCACACGCCACACGTTTCCACATGCAAACGCCTGCACATGCCTGCGCATGCCACACGTCTACACACGCCACATGCCTGCACACCCCACACATCTGCACAAACCGCACGTCTGCACATGCCCCACATCTGCTCACATCTGCACATGCCACATATATGCACACGACACGTCTACACATGGCACACGTTTGCACATGCCACAACCCTGCACACGCCACATGTCTGCACATGGCACACACATCTGCACTTGACACACGTCTGCGCACAAGCCACACATCTGCACACGCCACACATCTGCACATGTCTGCACAAGCCACACATCTGCACGTCTGCACATACATGTCTGCACACGCCACACGTCTGCACATGCCACACGTCTGCACACGCCACACATCTGCACGAGTGAACATTAGCACACAGAACACATGACCTGGTTTATTTAATATCTCTATAATCACTCACTCCTCTCTGACAGTTTAAATAAACAAAAGTCAGATGATTTTTTTTTTACAATATCTTCATGAAGTGCAGCCATTTTACAACCCCAAAGACATGAGTGTGTCACATGACTTGGACTGAACGTTTATTGCTCCACAAGAGAAATGACTGCAGCTTACATTAGAATATAAAATAAAAACAAAGCAGATTTATAAATGTTCATTAAGTTCACAATAAGAGACAGAAAGACTCAAACTCATCTGTATAACAGCCTTATGTACAAGACGAGTTAAAGAGGAGGTATTCTGGATGTTTCTCCCATGTTCTAACGCTGTTCCCTCATCAAAACATGCCAAAGCCAAAAAACCCCTCTTTAACATTTCTCAGTTACAAAGACAGTCACTATCTCTCTGATCTCTGATTGGCTGAGGCTCTGCTCTCTGATTGGCTGAGGTGAAGGTTTTGCAGAAGAGTCTCTGAATGATGCTGTGATGGCTCCAGGGCACATCCCAAACCTCCACGTGGCACTGGAACACCTAAAAACATAGGACCAGGATCAGGACCAGGTGGACTGCGGGAGTGTATTTATCACCCATAAATACAAAATACTGAAATAAAATACCCAGGATCATGTAGAGCAGGTTCAAACCAACATTTTAAGGTCAAAATGGTGGGTCTGACAGCAGCAGTTACAGAGAGAGGGGCCACAGTTTTTACACAGAAAGTGAATTGGAGTCGATGGAGTTGGATCACGCCATGTTTGGAAACACTTCATGTTTGGAATGTCCTATGTCCAGAGATATGTACAGTCTATGGCCAGGACCAGGTCTGGGCCAGGACCCTGGTGCCATACCCCTCTGGATGTGGTACTGACCTGGTGCAGAGGACCCGGGGGCTGGAGGCCACAGTCAGGGAGGTTCTTGGCTTTGTCTCGTTTTCGACACACGGTTCTACAGAGATGCAAGTCCACGAGGAACCGGATGCCCTTCACCACCTGAGAAACAGAACCCACAGGACGTCAGAACAACAGGGTCAGAACCATGGAACATTTGGGCCACCACAGTTTCCCCCTTTCGCTCCTCCTCTCACTCTCTCCCTCTTTACCCCCCCCCCCCCCTCTCTCTCTCTCACACACACACACACACACACACACACACACCCCCCTCTCCTCTATCGCCATACCTTGTCCTCCTCTCTCCTCCATAATCAGAATCTTTCTCTATTTCTCTCCCCTCCCCTCCCTTCTCACCTGTCTCTGACCCTTCACCTGTCTCTGACCCCTCACCTGTCTCTGTGCCCTTACCTCTCTCTGGGACTGCACCTGTCTCTGGGAGCTCACCTGTCTCTGGGCCTTGATGACACGCTGGGGCCTGAACAGAAAGCTGTCATTTGATTGGTTGTTGAAGGACACTGCAGCCGACAGTGCTGCCTGCTGGACTCTGCTGTCATCTATGCTGACGTCACAGGGTCCCCCGGGAACACAGCGCCTCCCACAGGCAGCATGGACACCTATGACAGATGCAGAGGCATTAAAGGGTTAAATAGAAGAAACATGAGTCCAATCTGTGCTAACACACTAAAGGTACATCCAGACTGAACCCAATGCCCCAACCATACTGCACACGAGACTAAAGCCCCAAAC
>KN476174.1:1227-11680 GCA_000787095.1 Periophthalmodon schlosseri
TTTTACACGTCCCTCCCCCCCCCCCCCCGTCTCTCACTGCAGTGTTGTCCCTGAGTTGCGCCCCCTGTCTCTCACTGCAGTGTTGCCCCTGAGTAGTGCTTCCTGTCTCTCACTGCAGTGTCGTCTTGATCTGATTTAAAATGTTGAGTCTGAGTTGTGAGATTTAAGTCAGACTTAAGTCTTGAGTTTATCTGAGCCTGAGCTGATACTGTGGTCATGTGACTCACATTTCAACATCTGAGTCAAAAAGATAAAATTCTTTAAAGACGTCAAGGTTTAATCTCGTCGGAGTCTGACCCGGAGTCTGACCCGGAGTCTGACCCGGAGTCTGACCCGGAGTCTGACCCGGAGTCTGACCCGGAGTCTGACCCGGAGTCTGACCCGGAGTCTGACCCGGAGTCTGACCCGGAGTCTGACCCGGAGTCTGACCCGGAGTCTGAGGGACCCTGACACTGGACACACGTCTGAAAACCAGGAGGAGGTTTTGTGTCTTCACAAGAAAAATGAACATTTGACCCATCCTTTAGTCTCTGGGTTAAACCTGCATCTGGGTCAGGAGCACGTTGCTGGAGGATTATAAAACAGTTGCTTGTTCACAGAATGCGCTCACGTGTTTTGGTAGTTGAACCTGTGACCTTGTTGTGGGGTAAGAGGGCTAACCACTCTGCCACTGCTTCAGAGACAAAGAGACAAAGAGAAAGAGAGTGTGTGGTCAGCGCTTTGAGATCGATTATTGACCAGTTCAATGGTCTGTGGTCAGCAGTTAGAGAGACCAGAAACCAGACTAGAGACCAGACCTTCTGGTGTAGCTGTGACTCAGGCCTGAGGAGGTTGAAGGTTCAATTCCCTAAACTCTGTCTGTGATAATAAAGCATCAGTTTAATGCACCCCGCTCCCCTCTCCTCTCTCTCTCTCTCTTGCTGTCTCCCCCTCCTTCCTCTTTCTCTTTCTTTCTCTCTTACTCTTCAGGGACTGCCCCTGGTCTCAGGTGGTTTACTTTCTGGTCTAGTTCCCGTCACTCATCCCTCCTCCTCCTCCTCTTCCTCTTCTTCTCCTCCTCCTCTTTCTCTTTTTAAATCTACATGTTCGTCTTTCTCTCTGTTTAAAATCCCCCAGTGTCTCAGAGGACGGCCCCAAGTGTTTCCTCCACCAGCCCCTCCACTCTTTCTCTCCCCCCTCCCCCCCCCCCCCTCTCTCCTCCTCTCCATCCCTCCCTCCTTCTCTTTCTCTCCTCCTTTCCATACCTCACTCCTCCTCTCTCTCTTTCTCTCCCTCCTCCTCTCCATACCTCTCTCCCCTCTTTTTCTTCCTCTCCATACCTCTTTCTCCTCCTCCTCTCTATACCTCTCTCTCCTTTCTCCTCCTCCTCTCCATACCTCTCTCCTCCTCTCCATACCTCTCTCTCCTTTCTCTCCTCCTCTCCATACCGCTCTCCTCTTTCTTCTCCTCTCATACCTCTCTCCTTTCTCCTCCTCTCCATACCTCTCTCTTTTCTCCTCCTCTCCATACCTCTTTCTCTCCTCCTGTCCATACCTCTCTCCTTTCTCCTCCTGTCCATACCTCTTTCTCCTCCTCTCCATACCTCTGTCTTCTTTGTCCTCCTTTCCATACCTTTCTCTCCTCCTCTCCATACCTCTCTCTACTTCTCTTTCTCTCCCCCTCTCCATACATCTCTCTCCTTCTCTTTCTCTCCCCCTCTCCATACTTCTCTCTCCCTCTTTCTCTCCTCCTCTCCATACCTCTCTCTCTGTATCTTCCTCTCCTCCTCTCCCTACCTCTCTCCTCCTCTTTCCTTTTCTCCATACCTCTCTCTACTCCTTTCTCTCCTCCTCTCCATACCTCTCTCCTCTCTCTCCTCCTCTCATACCTCTCCTCTTTCTCCTCCTCTCCATACCTCTCTCTCCTCTTTCTCCCCTGTCAGTCCAAGGTCAGTCCTCACAGCCCTGTGCCAACATCGGTCAGAACGAGAAAAGAGGGAATAAAGAGAGAGAGGGAGAGCGAGAGAGGAGAGAGAGAGGAGCAATAAAAGAAGAGAGGAGAAAGTGAAAGAGAGAAGGAGAGAGAGACAGAGAGAAAGAGGAGGAGGTGTATCTGAGGTTGAGTTTATGATGCAATTATTCAGAATGCAGACAGATCTGGGACTAAACCGGGTCTAAACTGGGACTGAACCAGGACTGAACCAGGACTGAACCAGGACTGAACCAGGACTGAACCGGGTCTGAACCAGGACTGAACCGACACTAAACCGGGTCTAAACCGGGTCTAAACCGGGTCTAAACCGGGTCTAAACCAGGTCTAAACCGGGACTAAACCAAGTCTAAAGCAGGTCTAAACAGTAGAGTCTCAGTAGAGTCTGTGTCTGTGTTGTTTCACACACTCTGGTTACCAATTAAAGATGAATAATGTCGGACCCTCCTCCTTCTCCTCTCTTCTCTCCTTTCCTCCCCCTCCTCTCTCTCTCTTCTCTCCATTCCTCCCTCTCTCTCTCCTCCCTCTCTCTCTCTTCCCTCTCCTCCTCCCCCTCTCTCTCTTCTCTCTGTAATTAATATTGCTGCAGACTCTGTTACACCTCTTCTTCTTCTATCGCTCATCCTCTCACTGTAAAGCAGCAGATCTGACCCCTGGGACTCTCCCCCTCCTCTCTTCCTCTCTCTCGCTTTCTCTCCTTCATCTCTCCATCCTGTCTGAAATTGATTTTTGTTCCTTTGCTTGTTTTTTAGGCCCCTCTCATTGTTCCCTTCAGCCTCTCTCTCTCCCCCTTTCCCTTTTCTTCTTTATGTCTCTTGCCTCTGCCCCTGTCATTCCTTCTTTTCATTCTCCCCCTCTCTCTCCATCTCTCCATCTCTTCCCTCTTTCTTTCTCTCTCCTCTGTGTCCCTTCGCTCTAATTGATTTTTGTTCCTTGTTGTTGTGTACATGCTGCTCGCTTTCTCCTCCACCCTCCCTCTTTCTCTCATTCCCCCTCTCTCTCCTCTCTCCTCCATCTCTCTCTCACTCCCTCCATCCCTCCTGTCTCCTCTTTCTCTCCTCCTCTGCTCTCTCCTCCCTCATTCCTTATCCCCTCTTGTTTAGCGTGTGTTTAGTGTATGTTTAGCGTGTTTAGTGTGTGTGTGTTTAGCATGTGTTTAGCTTGTTTAGTGTGTGTTTAGTGTGTTTGTTGTGTTAAGTGTGTTTAGCATGTTTAGTGTATGTTTGTTGTGTTTAGCATGTGTTTAGCATGTTTAACGTGTGTTTAGCGTGTGTTTAGCGTGTCCCGTGTTCAGACAGAGCTTGTCACATAACTCAGGGGTGTGGTTGTGTGTTGCAGGTGTGAGGCTCAAAGGCACAAAGGCAGAGTTTTACTAAAGGGACAGTTCTGGGACAGTTTGACCCTGAACAAAAACACAAAGCCCCAAACCTTTTGTGCTGCGACCAGAGACTCCAGGGTCAATGGGGCGAGGCTATGTGTGCGGCATGGGCGGGGCTTAGCAAGCGGTGTGGGCGGGGCTTAGCGAGCACGTGTCTGTACTGTCACTCTCACAGACTCTGCTCTGAAGAATCACTGGACTGTTCTGGTCTGAACATCAGATTTTGGGATTTGTGTTTTAAAACCAGTTTCTTTGGAGATGGAGTCGTGTCAGAGGTCAGTCAAATCAAACTAAAGCGAGATGGACTGATATTGAATTGTACACTTGATGTTTAAATGGACCGGTTTTCTGTTCCACCTCGTGACATCATCAGGTGGAGACCCTCTGTGTTCTTAAAGTCTTCTCCAGATCAACAGCCTCTGTATGCCTCATGTTTACAGTTGTGTACATTATGTAAATGAGGTGTACATTATGTAAATGAGGCGTACATTATGTAAATGAGGCGTACATTATGTAAATGAGGCGTAGATTCTGCAGATGGAGTGGTCAGAGTGAGTCAGGCTGTGGCTCCATTAAACCATAGGCTAAATATAAAAAGGCTAAAAGGCTAAAAGGCTAAAAATAAGTGTCTCCTCATCTCGTGAGTCTGTGCCGTGGGTCAGACGTCATGATAATGAACAAGAACCAACTTTTATTTAAATCTTAAACCAGCTCCTGTTCAAACTGTTCGAACTGTTGTTTTCAGATCTTTAACCATGTTCTAGTCGTTTCTTCTCATTGGGCCTCTGAAGTTGTATTTGGAGTGATTCATGTTTGAGTAATCTTTAATCTTTTATTTTCAAGACGCCATTTTGTCAATCTACCCCCGTTTTCACCTCCACCGGTACAGGCCCACTGTGAAAAAAATGTGCTGCTCGCTAGTGTGATGTGCAGCTATCCATAGGGGGCGCCGACAGCATGCGGCGCTTTGTTATGATGTTTACAGCGGCGTCAGCTCCCATTGCACAGATTGAGACACGAGCTCAACAGAACTGATTTAAATGCAGATTCCTTCTGATCCTGAGTTTTAGACCTCTGTGGTGGTGTAGTGAGTGAAGGGAGCCCCCCACAGTGCAGCTGGTTTGATTCCCACATATCATTGTGCCAGTGAGCAACACACTTCAGCCTTTTTGCACACAGGAACATGTTTGTAGAGGGCATCTGACACACACGGGGAGGGCATCTGGCACACACAGGGAGGGCATCTGACACACAGCGAGCAAATTAAGCTAAACTCAGAGTGACTCAGCGCTGATACAGTCGGGGTCAAAGGTTAAACTGTTATCTGTAGATCCTGGAGTAAACGTGACCTTTGACCTTAGGGTGATTTGTTTAAATCTGTTTCACTGGAGATTTGTCATAAAAAGCAGCTCTGTTTTCACAGAATCCTGAGCATCTGGAGCGTTTCCTCTGCTCCACTTTCCCTCTGGTTTATATGGAATCAGGTCACACACTCCCTCCCTCCTTCTTCCTCTCTCTCTCTCTCTCTGAAGATAAATGAGAGACAGAGAAGGTAGAGAGGAGGAGGAAGAGTGTGACAGTTTAATTAAAATGGCTGACACCTGTTTTATGTAAATGTCTCTAAAAATACCTCAGTCTGAGCTCTGTCCAGTCCCAGGTCTGAGGTCCTGGATGACCACAGCTCTGTCCAGTCTGAGGTCCCAGGTCCAGTCTGAGTTTGTACCACGTCCAGGTGAATTCACCCAAAGTGTCTGTATCTGCTGCTCTGGATTCTGGCCGGTCTGTTGGACGCTGGCGTTTGGTCAGGAATCGGGACTTTGCACAAGTTCAAAGGTCAAGGTCAAAGTCGATGGAGCCGGAAGTGCGTCCATGATCACTTCCTGTTTGGAACGCGGCAGCTAGCACGTTAGCTATGTCCAGAGATATGTACAGACTATGGACGAGAGCAGAGGAGAGACGTGACACCAATCAGAGGCTGTGATTGGCCCATCTCACGTGAGAGGCTGTGATTGGCCCGTCCCACGTGAGAGGCTGTGATTGGTCGGTTGTGGTCTGTGATGTTTTGTGAGTTTCGCTCTGTTCATCATGTTCCAGTGTGTGAGATTCTCTCATTCCCTCTGTCCTCCTCTCCCTCTTCTTCCTCCTCTCTCCTTCTCTCTCTCTTGCTCCCTCCCCTTTCTCCTCTCTCCTTCTCTGCTCCTCTCTCCCTCTCTCTTTCTCTCTTTCTCTCTCTCTCTCTCTCTTTTTCTCCTCTCTCTCCCTCTCTCTCTCTCTCTTCTTCCTCTCTCTGTTCTCATCTCATCTGTTGCTCTGTCGTGTCTGGCGCTTGTGGCCGCACTTCCTTCCTCTGCCTCGGGGCGGGTCACATGACGAGCGCCGCCATCATTCTTAGAAAGCGCCAACAGGAAGTCACAAGATACAAAGAACCTGTGTCAGATGCCCTCCCAGTGCCTCAGATTGTGTCAAATGCCCTCCCTGTGCCTCAGATCGTGTCAGATGCCCTCCCTGTCTTTAGTTCCTTGTTTACAGTCTGGTCTGGTCTCTAAATATTGATTTCCTCTTGGTCACATCAGTCTTTGTGTTAAACTGAGGCGTGGTTAGAGTGTGTGTGTGTGTACGTGTGTGCGTGTGTGTGTGTGCTGCTCTCTAGTGTGATGTGCAGATAGTGTGATGTGCAGATAGTGTGATGTGCAGATAGGGGACGCCGACAACAGGGTCAGAGATGAGAACTATAGAGACTCAAGCACAACAGGACTCAGTGACGTCGGTCTAAAGTTCGTGTTCTTCTTGTTCTTCATGTTTGTGTTCTTCCTGTTCTTCGTTGTTCTTTGTGTTCTTGTTCTTCGTGTTCTTTGTGTTCTTCATGTTTGTGTTCTTTGTGTTCTTCTTGTTCTCCATGTTCGTGTTCTTCGTTGTTCTTGTTCTTCGTGTTCTGGTTCTTTGTGTTCTTGTTCTTCGTGTTATTGTTCTTTCTGTTCTTTGTGTTCTTCGTGTTCTTCATGTTCTTGTTCTTCGTGTTCTTCATGTTCTTCATGTTCTTGTGGCTCTGGTCTAAATGATGCTCGTCTCTGAAGTGTATTTATAAAGATCCGGGTCGTTCTGGATCCGGTTTGGTCCAGGTCAGTCCGGGTCGTCCCGTGTTGTTCCGGGTCAGAGGCTTTTTCCACGCCACCGTCGTCGCTAAAGTGAGATGACCTCATGACATCACTGCTGTAATCAGCCTGGGGACATCACACGCTGTCTCCATGGAGATAAAGAAGTTTAATGCCATACTGTGGAACATTACAGGCAAAGCTGATACATCACCATGGAGACGAGCAGGTGGCCGACCCTTCAGAAAGAAAGTGTGGCTTTAATCATTAGGATTATGCAGGTCACAGTATAGAATCAAATTAATTTAAAATCAATTGATACTTTGCAGCTGATGTCATCATCATTCCCTGGGGTGTTATGCTAACTAGAGGCACTGCTCTGTCTGATGCTTGTTAGACTTTAATCTGAGTTTTATACACAACACAAAACACAATCTGACCATAAAGAAATTACTTATCTGAACTACAACATGTGAGCTGATTTGTGCTGTTAAACAAGTCCCTCTCAAATAACATTACAGTCACAAGCTAGCTAGCATTAGCATTTGCCAACAGTTTTTCAGTTAGTCACTCTCACCTTTTTGTGTAAAATCAAACTTCTAAACAGGACCATGAGCTTGGACTGACCACAGGCTCCTGGACACGAACTCTTTAAATCACTGGGATTATTTTTTTTTACTTTTCAGACGATCTTAAAACTTATCAGTGCTAATTTGCTAATTTGTGCATTGTGTCTCCATGATAACTGCTGAAAATTCTACCATAGACATACATGTAGAACACTCCCAGCGTGATGTCACTGCAGAGTGTATTATGGTTGCTAGGTAACAGTTATGCGTCAGCCACATCTGCTGCTGTGTCCAACCAGTAAGTGACAAACTTCAACAACATGAAAAACTGGGTCATATTTGTAGTAAAATTTGAAATATAGTTGATGTTTGTCACGTTTAAAGCGTTGTCTGATTCAGTTTCACATTGTCACATCTGATACTTGTATTTTTCTGATACTTGTATTTTTCTGATACATTTCATTTTACTTGAGTAGCTCAGAGTAGTTCTTTGGCCTCTGTGAGTTTGTGCAGAGCAGTGCTGAGTGTGGCGCCTCCCTGTGGTGGCTCTGAGCCGCTGCAGCCTGACTCAGTTCCAGGAAGTGAGGGGGCGGGGCTTCTGAGCAGAAGTGACACTCCGCTCTGTCACATGTTACACCATAGAGCTTTAATGACGTCATCTGAAGTTCTGTTGAAATGATACGTGTGTGTGGGCGGGTACCACTCACATCATGGGGACCTGCCCATGTGAGACATTTACAACATTTAAATTTCAGGTCCGAGTTCAGGTTAAGATCAGAGGTCAGACAAGTAGTGACTGTCAAAAGAATCGAAAACCAGATCTTAATCAGTAATAGAACTAGTATCGAAACTCGATCCTCATTGTCACAGGTTTCGATACTAAAAAAGTCCCATTGACAGAAATGAAACTTTCCTGAATATGTTTAGAATGATCTCTTTGTATCAGAACAAGTATAAGACACATAGACTAGGATACACACACATGCACGCACATGCATGCATACACACACACGCATACACACACACGCACATGCTCGCATACACATACACACACACACAGTAAATAAACTTTAGGAGTTTGATTCAGAGTACAACTACTTCTGTGTACTTCCGTGTACTCCCTGTGTACTCCCTGTGTACTCCCTGTGTACTCCCTGTGTACTCCCTGTGTACTCCCTGTGCACTCCCGTGTACTCCCGTGTACTCTCTGTGTACTCCCGTGTACTTCTGTGTATTCTCTGTGTACTCTTTGTGTACTCCCTGTGTACTCCCTGTGTACTCCCTGTGTACTCCCGTGTACTCCTGTGTACTTTGTGTACTTTGTGTACTTTTACTCCTTCAGTCTGTGTTTGTCAGAGCAGAGTTGGTAAATCCCCAAAACTCAGAAAGTCCCAAAAGAATCAAACACGACACGAGTCCTGAAGCTGTAGTTTTATGGTTCACAGCTCTTTCACCTTTAGTTCAGTTGAGGTAATTCCAGGACTGAAGGTGTGTGGAGTTTAAAAACACAGTGGAGCACTTCCTGTATTGCCACATGACATCACAAGGTGGAACAGTGTTTTCAGTTTGACAGAAGAGCTTAGCCTAAATCTGCAGGGTTTGATGTTGAAAATCACATTGTCTAAAGAGAGTTTTATCATCATCATGGTATCGGTATCGAGTCTTTTTAGTATCGATATGGAGTTTGACGTTTTATGGTGATGACATCACTGGTCTGTTTCGTGTTTAACTGTTTCCTGTCTGTTCGTTTCAGGCGCGTTTTGCAGAGATCTACGGGCAGGACGCCGCCGCGCGGAGCCGCCACTCCGAGGAACGCTTCAAGAAATGGCTGTTTGCCGGAATGACCCTCGTCACCGGGGTCGTCGTGGGGTCACTACTCGCCCAGAGACGCCTGTGAGAGAGAGAGAGAGACATGAAAAACTGAAAAAACAACTCAAGACGGAATCTAACCCTCAACTTCCTGCACCTGTCACCCCTCCTCCAGGGTCCCAGTTTAGTCCTGCTTTAGTCTTGCTTTAGTCCTGCTTTAGTTCCTGTTTCAGTCCTGGTTTAGACCTGGTTTAGTCCTGCTTTAGTTCTGGGTTAGTCCTGGCTCAGTCCTGGTTCAGTCCTGGTTTAGTCCTGGTTCAATCCTGGTTCAATCCTGGGTTAGTCCTGGTTTAGTTCCTGTTTCAGTCCTGGTTTAGACCTGGGTTAGTCCTGGGTTAGTCCTGGGTTAGTCCTGGTTTAGTCTTGGTTCAGCCTCTTTCTCTTTTGTCTTGTCTGGAGCTGGTCTTGAATCTGGACTTTTTCTTTGGACTAAAGTTTGTTGAAAAATTTGTCACATTTATTTAAACCTGTCAAACTTAAATCAGTTTAAATCAGTTTAAATCTGTAAAATCAGTTTTTGTTTTTAACTCTTCACAAACCTCCATGTTTAGTTTGACTGACAGCACCACCCTTCTTCACTCAGACCTTCACTAAACCGTGTGTGTGCTATCGTCGCGTGGTTAAAGTGTGTTAGTGTCTAACCCTAACCTCGTGTTACCGTCAAGTGGCTAACGTGCTGCTAACAGCCTCTGAAACATGCTGCACTCTAAAGTAAAAGACAAAGTTAAATCTGTCAACTGGACAAAAAGTTGTAGGAGTGAAGACATTTCTCTGCTCATCCAAGCCGCTTCTTCAGTTCTGGTCAGATTTCTGCTGGACACTGCCTTATATCTATCTGAAGGGAGGAGCTCACTACACTGAAACTTTAAACAGCTATTGTTTACAGTTTCAGCCTAATGGGCCTACATTCAACCTTAATGGGCCTGGCTAGGTCTATTATTCTCTTAACCAGAGAAAAGTCACATGATCAGTCACAGTCACATGATCCCCGCACACACACACACAGAGACAGTTTAGTTCAAGGAGAAAAGAATCAGAGCTTCAGTTCAGTATGAAAGCACCTGTCACTGCACCTGTCACTGCCCCGTCACATCACCTGTCAAAATAAAGTTTGTCACGTCTCCTTCTGTTTGTTCATCTCATGTTTGAATCACAGACACATCTTATTTGTGTCATGGCTCGCTCTCTTCTCATCACTCCCTTCTTTCTCCCCCACTCTCTCCGTCCTTTCCTTCCCTCCTCTCCCTCTCTCCTTCCTTGCAGCTGTCGTCTCTCCATTCTCACTCCCTCCCTCTTTCTTTGCCTCCTCTCTTCATCCAGAATCTCTCCTTCTCTCCTCCCCTCCTTCTCTTTGTGTTTGTACTCTCTCCCTCCATCTCCCCTCTCACACTCTCACATCTTTCACGGCTGCTCTGTTCATCAGATTGAACTAAAACATGACATCAGCGTCAAGCTCGTCTGACTCACCTGTCGCTCACATTTAGACTGAAGAGAGGAAGGGAAAGACAGGGAAAGGAGAGAAAGAGACAGAGGGGTGGGAGAGGAGGGGGGGGGGGGGGGGGGGCCGGCCACGCCCA
>KN476175.1:0-16081 GCA_000787095.1 Periophthalmodon schlosseri
GTTCAGATCAGGGAGGCCGTTCTTCCGTTTGAAAAATATTAGAAAATATTTGCCTGGGATCCAGAAGACACACTTCTCCCGATGATGTCACAAGGTAGAACCAAGTGTTTAGATCTCTAGAAAGAGAGACAGAGAAAATAAGCAGGTGAATGAAAAAAAAAACTCAACTTAAACACTTATACTGATACTTTGCAGTGACATCACGCTGGAGGTGTTCTGCATGTATGTCTATGTCAGAATGTTCAGCAGTTACCGGGGTGACGCAATGCACACATTAGCAAACACAGCCCGGTAAGTTTTTAGACCATCTGAAAAGTCCCGAAGAAAATAGATAATGGATTTAAACAACACATTTTCAGGAGCCTGTGATCAATACGAGCGTTGATGGTCTTGTTTAGATGTTTGATTTTTAACAAAAAGGTGAGACAGTCTAACTGAAAACACATTTTCGGAGCCTGTGATCAATACGAGCGTTGATGGTCTTGTTTAGATGTTTGATTTTTAACAAAAAGGTGAGACAGTCTAACTGAAAAACTGTTGGCTAATGCTAAGTAGAGTGTAACTGTGCTGTTATTTGAGAGACTTGCTTAAGCACAAATCAGCTCATCTGTTGTAGTTCAGCTAAGCCAGTTCTTTATGGTCAGATTGTGTTAAAACAAAGCTCAGATTAAAGTCTAACTTGATGTAATTGTTTAATATAAGATTTAAACTGTTTAGGACCTTTAACAATTTGGCATTTCTTCCCTTTTGACACTGTAAAAGTGGATTGTTTGAATATGGTTGCACATTTCTTCAGTCGTATAATTTCTCATATGAGGTTAGCATTAGCCTGGGTTAGCTATCTGTAGGTCCAGCTTGCACCTCCTCTTTAAACCCATCAGATTAACTGTATGGGACTGTGACATGTGAAACCAGAGCGAATGGATCATTTTTACAGTGAAGCCACATGGAGCACAGGGCTTTTATTCACACATTTAATGCTTCATGTCTGTTTTGTAATGTAGTCCTTCTTATTTACATGCTACTATAAGGCCCAGGGATGGAGCGCTTCAGCTTAAAGAGGGGGTGTTATGCAAAATTCACTTTTTAAAGCTTTCTCCTGTGTTATAACATTGCTCCCTCATCAGAAACGTACAATTCTCCATAAATATAATAATCCAAAAGCAGGATACAAAACAATACACTACAACTTGACAAACCTGATGCGATGTGCAGTAGTTTCACCGGCGGGATGCACGCTGGTTGTGTTGTGATAGTGCTCTGAAGGGGGAGTGACTTACCACGGAGAGCAAAGGGAGGGGGTGACTCAAAGACAAGAATGAAAGTGAAGCATGTTAATACGTTGTTTTTGCCGACTACAGCAATCAAGCACTTTCCTAATATTTCTTGCTTCTACTGCAAACTATCAATTATACACTAAAGAAAGATTGAAGATTTATAGCATTTGAAGAGAAAGTTAAAATAGTGCCATCTCAGTTTGTTCATGTGTCCCTGATGTCTCATTACAGCCTCATAAATGTAAAAGAGCTTATTTGTGTCCGTCTGAGCTGCAGCTGAGATTCCTAGCTTTCCCTAAACGCACCGTGAAGTCTGCGGTTTAATGATCCATGGCTTCAGAGGAGACAGAGCTGAGAGTTAAACAGTTTAACTTTTATCTTTATATTTAAGGCCCTGTACCAAATGTTTCCCAAGTATTTGAGAAAAATGTGTCTCACCCCAGTACAGATACGTTGGATAAGCAGCTCTTGAGGTCAAAATAAGTCCGCCGTGTACTGTCTGCATCTAATTAAAAAGCGTTTTATTGTCAAAGAATCAGGACCTGCCTCCATGGAGACTTGCTTGTCGCCATGGGGATAGATATGTTTAGTGCCATACTGAGGCTGTTCAGATTATCTTATTTATGTCATTTATTTTAGAAAGTCTGGTGAAAGTATATGTACTTTAAAAACGCAGAGAGTGGATTAAGGATACAAATGCTGCTGATGAGGAAACAGCATAAAAAAAACCCATTCAGACTAGTGTTGTCATGGCGATCTAAACATTTCAAACTCTATTGCTCTATGTGTCTTATACTTGTTCTGATACAGCACAAGATCATTCCAAACCTGTTCAGGAAAGGTTCATTTCTGTCCCGTGAATGTGACTTTTTAAATATCGAGTTTTTAGTTTTAGTGTCGATTAGTATCTGATTTTCGATACTTTTGACAATCTTAATCTGAACCCCTCCTTTACTGTCCTCCTCCCTTTAGCTGTAAACGTCCATCTTGACTCCGAGCCGCCACAGTCTCTATGGTCATTTGTCAGTTTGAATATTTTATGAAGGAGTTTGGATTAAGTCTCAAGCAGGAAGAAAGGAAGAGATAAGGAGAGTGGGAGGAAAAATGACATGTGAAACAGAGAGAGAATAGAGAGATGGAAGGAGGGAGGGAGTGGGAGCAGAGAGAGAGGGAGGGGGAGAAGGAAGCGCTGGAGAGGGAGAGAAAGATGGGAAAGAGAGAAAGAGAAGAAGGAGAGAGGGAGGGAAGAGAGAAAATGAGAAGATAAACAGCGTAGAGAGAGCAGTTACAGAGGAGAGAGAGAGAGAGAGTGACAGAGAGGAGGGGCAGACAGAGAGAGACAAAGAGAGGATCATTATATTTAAGGTTTTACTAAAATTGTTCACCTTTTTTCCCCAGTTTGACAAGTTTTTTAGATTTAAATTTTACTTCCTGGTTGGAAATCATGACATCACACTTGGGAATTCCATACCTGTTACATAGCAACCATATTGTTCACTGGGTCAAAACTCCTCTAACATACAGAAATTATTATTTGACAATGAAAAATAAAAGAAAACACTTTTATTCGGCTGAAATAATGTTTTGTTTCAGAAAAAAAAAAATGTTTCTTGTGTAAAAAGTGTGCCATACTTTTAATTTTTATTTTGTTTTATTTAACATCAAATCAATCGTACAAGTTCAGTATGTGAAATGTAAAAAAACAAACTAGAGGGTAGACAGGACTAAAAACTAGACAGATCACAAAGACAAACTAATATTATGTAAACATAAAATAACAACAACATAAAACAGAGAGAAAAAAATAAAAACAAGAAAACTTAAAGCAACACAATAATGAGTAAAGTAAAAAAAGTTAAATTTACATTAACAAAATTACTTTTTAACTTTTTTCCTCAGAGGTATATCTTCTTTTTTTCGTCAGAGGTATATCTTCCAAAACTAAATTGTGCCAAACTTTTGGATAGAATTCTCCCTAGTGTGATGTCATAATAATGTTTTAAAACTCTCCTCTTCCTGTAATCTTCAGAGGCAGCTCTAAAAACACTAACGCTTTAATATCACATAAAAAAAAGAAAAAAAAAATAAACAACTCAAGGTGCAAAACAACTGCAGGCGTTAGGAGACGAGTGACGCCTCTTTGAACCCCAAAGACGTCAGTGCTGTCAGCTGCAAGGACTTTAAACCATTAGATTCATATGGCAAGTTTGTGGAGCCAGTCCCAAACAAGTAATGATGAGGTTCAATATTTGTGGATCATTTGGAGATTTCCAAGTCTAGAACGTGAACAGAGCAGTGCCTCCAGTTAGAAAAGCTGGATAAATGCTCTGTACCAGTCAAAGTGTGATCTGTAGGTTTTCATTTAGTGTGGTTCTGTGCCATTCTGGGGAAGTGTGTGATAGAGGGATGAAACCAAGCACAGATGTGAAGAGAGGGAGAGATAAAACCAGAGAGAGAGGAGAAATTTGGAGTGAGAGAAAGGTAGCGCTCTGGAAAGATAAAAGCAGAGAGAAAAGAGGGAGAGGAGAGAGTGAGAGAGGCAGAGTCCTGTAAATATAAAACAATAAAGGAGAGAGGGAGACGAGAGAAAGGGTGAGAAGAGAGAAAAAAGAGAGAGTGAGGGAGAGAAGAGAGGGAGAGAGGCATAGTTTTGGATAAAACCAGAGAGAGAGGGGAGGGAGAGAGCGAGACAAGAGAAAAAAGAGAGAGTCCTGGAAAGATAAAACCAGACAAAAGAGAGAGGGGGAGAGAAGACAGGGGGAGAGAGAGGGAAAGAAGAGAGAGGGAGAAAAGAGAGAGAAAGGCGGAACTATGGAAAGATAAAAGCAGAGAGAAAAGAGGGAGAAGACAGAGAGAGAAGCCAGGGAGCTATGGAAAGATAAAAGCAGAGAGAAGAGAAAAGAGGGAGAAGACAGAGAGAGAAGCCAGGGAGAGAGGTGGAGTCCTGGAAATATAAAACCAGAAAAGAGAAAGGGAAAAGAGAGATGGGAAGAGAGGGAGGGAGAGAAGAGGGAGAAGAGAAGGGGGTGGGGGGGGGCAGAGTCCTGGAAAGATAAAACCAGAGGAGGGGGTGAAAGAGATGGAGAGAGAGAGTGAGGGTGAGAAGACAGACAAAGGGAGAGGGAGTAAGAGGGAGGGACAGAGAAAGCGAAGCAGAGATAGAAAGAGAGAGAGAGAGAAGGAGCAAACACACTTGGAGAAGCAGAGTCCTAAAGATAGAGACGGACTATAACAGGACGACAGGTGCCAAACAAAATGACGTTTCTCTCAGATTAACAGTTTTGTGCTTCGTTCATTGATTCTACGGAAATCCGCCATGTTTTTCAGTTATATTTCTGTGATATTTTTTTCCTTTCTTTTTTCCCCGTAAGCAGCTGTATTTGTTTTGATATGGACGGACCATATGTGTCTAATCCATGTTGGCTAATCCACCTGTCAATCACACCCATCTGAATCACATCTTTGTAAAGTACTGGAGAAATGAGTAGATGTTGTAGCAGTGGTTAAGTAAGTAGTTGCAGTTGTAGTAGTTGTAGTTGTGGTAGTAGCTGATGTAGTACTAGTTATTAGTAGTTACAGGAGCATTTGTTTCATTGTTTGTAGCAGAAGTAGATATTAACTAATAATATATTAGTCTGTTTCATATCACCAATTATTATAGTTGTAGCTATAAAACTTTACCTCCATGAACGAATGATACAATCTACTGTAGCACTGTGTCAGGCTGTTAAAGTTTATAAAGCGCGAAATAGATCCTAGTTGCCATCGTAAAAAAGAATAGATAGCATGTGTATTTGTGCCATGAAAAACGAATGCGCGATTCTGCAGCCTGCGTGTGACCTTTGACCCTGTTCAAACGCAGAGGAGCGCTGAGACGTAGCATAGCGCACAGGCTAATGCTAGCACCTCCGCGGTAAAGCGCTAGTTTCACGGGCGGCTGCGTGACTCAATCCCGCACACGGTAACACGGGTGACCTTTGATCTGAGAAAACTGTGTGTCTGGAGTTATTGCACGGACTTTGTGCGCAGCCAGTCGGCCATTTTAAACGTAAACAGGGCTGTGAATAAAGATGTCTGCTGGAGCGACAAATGTATGTGAGACAAATGCATTAAAGAAGACGTACTGTGCTCGTGTCTGCTGTAGTTACAATCTGTGACACCTGTGGACCATCATGTTATATGTTTACGCACAGTATTCAACTAAAATGACTTAAAGGGCCCATTTTACGCTATTATCTGATTCATGTTATAATGTTGTTTTCTCATCATTCTCATCATCATTGCTTTTTTCATTCACTCATGTTTAACCCCTGCATATGTAGGCTGAGTTTTTCTCTCAAACAGAAAACACTCTGTCCCACCTTGTGATGTCATGTGGTAATACAGGAAGTGTTTTTGATGAGGTAACAGCATTATAACATGGTTTAAAGCTCACAAGAGTCAATTTTGCATAATATAGGACCTTTAATAAACAAAACAAGTCCACTGACTGCGTGAGAAAACTGCGGTGCCCAATGTGAGCTAACGTCGCCGTAAACATTATCACATCACACTAGCGAGTAGCAGATTTCTTTTCATTTGTACCAAAATGACTGCGCGACACTGCCGAATCCTACGCGTATCACAGATTAAGAAAATAAAAACTGGTGAAGAAGTAACTACAGAGCAGTGGGCGTGTACCTGTGGGGGTGACAAGTTGATCAGCAAAATGGCGTCTTGAAAATAAGCAATTAAAGATTCCTCAAACATGCACAAATCACTCCAAATACAACTTTGGGTGAGTAAATGAGAAGGGAAAGCTCTGGAAAGTTGATTTTGGAGGTCTGCTTTAAATCTATGCACTCTGAGCCAGATCCTGTAAGATGAAATAAATCTTTGCCTCAAAACTTTCATACATTGTTCTCTCATTTGGCACAAAATGGACGCCACAATTATTGGAGTTTCTCGTCTCTAACTGTGGGCTTCATGCTGGACTCCTCCCTCATATCTACACAGCTCCGCATTCAAAGCCCACACATGTGAGACGGGCTGCCTCTCCTCTCTTATACCCCCTTATACTGTTATCTACTGTTACAGGGTCAGGGGTCACAGCGCATAATTGGCTCTGGATTTCTAAGAATCTCTCTGTTTTAGTTCCTGGTCTGGACAGTCTTTATCCAGGCAGGTGTGTTTATAGCAGTTATATCAGCCCTGTCATTTAAAAGTTCTGCTACTTTTTATTTGCAGTAGTAGTTGCAGTTCAAAAGTAGAAGTAATTGTGGTAATAATAGTAGTAGTAGTAGCAGCAGCAGTAGTTACAAAAGTAGTAGCAGTAGCAGCAGCAGCAGCAGCAGTGGTTGCTGTTCAAACGTAGAAGTAATTACAGTAGTAGTAATAGTAGTAGCAGCAGTAGCAGCAGTATTAGCAGTAGTAGTATTTGCAATAGTAGTAGTTGTAGTTGAAGTAGTTGTAGTAGCAGTAGTAGTAGTACCAGTAAAAGTAGTAGAGTAAAAGTAGTACCAGTTGCAGTAATAGCAGTAGTGGTAGTAGTAATTGTAATTGGAAAGGCAGTAGTCGTAGCTTTTATGGGGTCAGGGGGTAATTGGCTGTAGCTTTTTAAAATCTCCCTCTTTAAGAATGTCTCTCACAAAAGCACTTTTTTATATTTTTTTTCTGGTTTTGATATTCTTCATCTTAGTCTTTATCCGGACAGGAGCAGGCAGGTGAGGACAGGAGCAGACAGGAGCATAGATACAGGAGCAGACAGGTGTGGACAGGAGCAGAGCCAAAGAAGCAGACAGGAGCAGTGGAGAAGGCGAAGACAGGAGCAAGGCAGACAGGTGCAAACAGGAGCAGAGCCAGAGGAGCAGACAGGAGCAGTGGAGTAGGCAGCTGCAGAGAGGAGCAGACAGGAGCAAAGCAGACAGGTGCAAAAAGGAGCAGAGCCAGTGGAGCAGACTGGAATAAACAGATGAGGACAGGAGCAGACAGGAGCTGAGCCAGAAGAGCAGACAGGAACAGAGCAGACAGGTGCAAACAGGAGCAGAGCTAGAGGAGCAGACAGGAGCAGCGGAGCAGGCAGGTGCAGAGAGAAGCTGACAGGGCCAGAGTCAGAGGAGCAGACAGGAGGAGAGCAGACAGATGCAAACAGGTGAGGATAGGAGCAAACAGGAGCAGACAGGAGCAGACAGGAGCAGACAGGAGCAGACAGGAGCAAACAGGAGCAGACAGGAGCAGACAGGAGCAGATAAGAGCAGACAGGAGCAGAGAGGAGCAAACAGGAGCAGACAGGAGCAGACAGGAGCAGATAAGAGCAGACAGGAGCAGGCAGGAGCAGACAGGGGCAGGGCAGGACAAGCAGGAGCAGATAAGAGCAGACAGGAGCAGGCAGGAGCAGGCAGGAGCAGACAGGTACATAGATATGACTCTGTCTCTTTCCTTCTCTGGTAACACTAATTATCTGCAGCTCTTGATAAAAGCTCCAGGCTGTATTTCCCTCTCTTCTGATTAGCGAGTGCAAATTGTGTTTTGAATGTCTCCTCTTGCCCCAGTGCTGTCTGCTATTATTCTCATGTTTTTTGTTTTTGTTACCACACAATCAGATTTTCCACAGCTAAGTGTCTTTTTTCATGTCATTTATAGTCTGAGTGAAATGGCTTCTGTTTTCGAGTGGTACTTGGAGATTGTTTACTGCAGCACCTTCAGGCATTTAAGGCCTTCACGTTCAATCCAGAAACGTATATATTTCTTATTAGAAAATTCTCCTTGATTGGGTTGTCAGGGAAAACAGCTTCTTTTGAAGTTATCGACAGAAAGACTGGGGGAACCAACCAACATAGATCAGAAAATCAGGTAATATGGGCTGTACACCTTCTTCTGTCAGAGCCATTTTTGGCGGGCTTGATATAAAAGTAGTAGTATTTTCAATGTGTAAAGCCGTGGTTTATTTTTATCAACTTATTATAGGATTTCTCACAGACCCAAACACCAAAATAAAGCTTCACTGCGGTACATTTGCTTGTATTATTCATGCTGATCCTTAGTTATTCAGCTCCCTGTGAGCAGCTGCTCTGTGTCAGACTCAAAGAGGAGCTCAGACACGCGGAATAATCAGGAAGCTCTGACGACGAGGAACTTGGAGATATATTCATCGAAGTTAAAATTCTGTACATAAGGGACTGCAGATGGAAACTACCTGTTTAGCTATAATCTAAAAACATCTCTGTTTTTATGAGCTTAATGTCTCTGTACATTGTCCCTTCAAATAAAGAACAATCTAAACTAAAATTAGAATCAAATGGTTTGGGAAATTGCATTTTTTTTATTATTACTATAACAATAACTACTTCTGTTAGAGTTTCAGATGACATCACAACAGCTCAATGATACTTTCAGATGGGGACAGCTAAAATGAATATTGTTGTAATCCAGTGAGTTCTTGGGTCTAGTCACTAATCGAAATGATCAGGTTCAACATTTGTGCATTTACCTTTTGGATATTTCACGGCAAAGTCTACGCGAGCGAGGGCCGGTCATTGCCGCTTGCGGTTATATTATTATTTTTGTTTGTGTTGCAGGATGGTGGAATACTCACTGGACTTACAGAACATCAACTTCACCTCCATCAGGACAGTGCGGGTACTGCGGCCTCTCAAAGCCATCAACCGAGTCCCAAGTAAGTTTGATTCAGGCTTTTTCAAATGACATAAAAAGTAACTCTCGATTTGTGTAAAAATTTCCTTGGATTGTTGCGTCACAGATAGAACTCCAGACTTCTCCTGTTCAGTTTACAAGTTTATAAACTGTGCATTCTGAGCACTCAAATTTTGTTAAATGTATGGCATTAAATGTATTTATCTCCATGGAGACAAGCAGGCCAAGTTACAGATCAGATCTGTGCAGAGGCAAGCAATAAAAACACCTGCAATTAAATAAATGCAAGACAGATCAGTTTAGTGCCATACTGCGGAACATCGCAGGCAAAGCAATGACATCTCCATGGAGACAAGTAGGTGGCACCACTCCAGTTTCCAGTTTGTTGTTCATTAGGGGCAGTATTTTGCTGTTCTGTGCTCTAATAATATTTTACTAAGTTCTAGTGTAGACATCTTCTCTCCTCCTCTCTTCTCCTCTCCTCCTCTCTCCTCCTCTTCCTCCTCTCCTCCTCTCTCCTCCTCTTCCTCCTCTCCTCTTCTTTCCCCCTCTTCCTCCACTCTCCTACTCTCTCCCCTTCTCGTCCTCCTCCTCCTCTCCTCCCCTCTCCTCCTCCTCTTTCTCTCTCTCTCTCCTCCTCCTCTCTCTCTTCTCCTCCTCTCTCCTCCTTTGTTGCATAATGAATCGTAGAGTGCATGTGGAGTTATAAATCAGTGCTTTTGTTCAATGGGAGACCTCTCCCCCTCCCCTCCTCCCCCTCCCTTCCTCTCCCTCCACTAGTCTCCTCCTCTCTCTCTCCTCCTCACCTCCTCTTCGTCCTCTCCTCTGTTGGATAATGAATCAGAGAGTGCGTGTGGAGTTATAAATCAGAAGTACTTTTGTTCAGTGGGAGATCTCTCACCTCCCCCTCCACTAATCTCCTCTT
The DNA here is from genome assembly GCA_000787095.1 of Periophthalmodon schlosseri. NCBI lineage: Eukaryota > Metazoa > Chordata > Actinopteri > Gobiiformes > Gobiidae > Periophthalmodon > Periophthalmodon schlosseri. The sequence goes on from KN476175.1 coordinate 9,835, forward strand.
CTCTCTCTCCTCTCCTCCTCTCCCTCCACTCCTCTCCTCCCCTCCTCCTCCCCCCTTCTCTTCTCCTCATCAGAAGTGCTTTTGTTCAATGGGAGATCTCTCCTCTCACCCTCTCCTCCTCTCCCTCCACTAGTCTCCTCCTCTCTCTCTCCTCCTCACCTCCTCTTCCTCCTCTCCTCTGTTGCATAATGAATCATAGAGTGCGTGTGGAGTAATAAATCAGAAGTACTTTTGTTCAATGGGAGATCTCTCACCTCCCCCTCCCCTCCTCTCCCTCCACTCCTCTTCTCCTCTCCTTCTCTCCTCCTCTCCTCCCCTCTCCTCTTCTCCTCATCAGAAGTGCTTTTGTTCAATGGGAGATCTCTCCTCTCCTCCTCTCTCCACCTCTCCTCATCAGAAGTGCTTTTGTTCAATGGGAGATGGACACGAGACAAAACACTGAACGAATCTACTCAAAGAACACACTCGTAATGAAATGAAATGAGCGAGAGAGACGCTGCGGAGGAGTGGAAATAAGGATGGATGAGGTAGAGAGATGGACAAGAGGGAGGGGAGGGAGAGAAGGAGACTGGAGAGGGAGAGAGAAGGAGGAAAAGGGGAGAGACGTTACAGAGAAGAGGAAATAAGGATGGATGAGGTGGAGAAATGGAAGAGAGAGAGTGGGGAGAGAGGGAGGAAGAGAGAGAGAGATGCTGTGGAGGAGAGGAAATAAGGATGGATGAGGTGGAGAGATGGAAGAGAGGGGGGGAGAAAGAGAGAGATGAGGAAGAGAAGGAGGAAGAGGGGAGAGACATCACAGATAAGAGGGATATAAGAATGGATGAAGTGGAGCGATAGAGAGAGAGGAAGAAGGGAGAAGGAGGAAGAGGGGAAAGGAAATAAGGATGGATGAGGTGGAGAGGTGGAGGAGATAGAAGGAGGAATGTGGAAGGAGAGAAAGAGAGGGGGAGAGAGATGGAAGGAAAAGAGGAAATAAGGATGGATGAGGGGGAGAGATGGAAAAGGAGGAGAGAGAGAGGGGATGGGAGAAAGAGAGGAGGGAGAGAGAGAGATTGGGAAAGTGAGAAGAGGTATAGAGGAGAGGGAGAGAAGGGAGATAGACACAGAGAGTGAGATAGGAGGGAGAAAGGAGAGAGAAACACAGAGGAAAGGGAGAGGGAGAATGGATAGATGGGAGCAAGGATGAAATGAAAGAGGAGAGAGGGAGAGACAGGAAAAAGAGAGTTTAATGAGAGATAAGAGGGGGAGGAGAGAGGGAGAGAGGACGGAAGATGATTGGGGAAAAGATAAAGGGTATGGAGTGAGGGGACCAAGGGGGTAGAGAAGGAGGGAAGACAGAGGAAAAGAGAGAGAAAAAATACAGTCTGGAGAGAGAGTGGAACAGTCTAGTAGAGAGAGGGAGGGAGAGAGATAAAAAGATGTTTGGGGAAAAGAGAAAAGGGGTTTCAGATGAGGGGTCCATTACGATGATGGATAGAACCAGGCGGAGGAGTACAGTCCAGAGAGAGACAGAATGAGCTATCAGCCGTACCAGACCTCTTTTATGTTCAGTTTATTTTAATGTGTTTATTTTTAATCACAATGGCTTCTTAATTAGATCTTCTGTTAATTTCATTTTTAATTAGTTTGTTTTTTTAATATGCATCATTTGTTTGTCCTGGCTAACTTTGTGAAAGATGCTGCTGCGTTTCATAGCCCATATTTCTGTTGTAGACTCGTCAGAAGTATCACAAATCAGATACTAATCGATACTAAAACTAGTATCAAAACTACATATTTAAGCAAGTATTGATACTAAAAAAGTCACGTTCACAGGACAGAAATGAAACTGTCCTGAATAGTTTTAGAATGATCTTGAGCTGTATCAGAACAAGTATAAGACACATAGACTAGTACACGCCCATGGACCACTATGGAACCTACTGGACGACTGAGGGATTACACAGATATAAGGCCACATGGGAATAGAAAAGAAAGTACTAAGATTTAAAGGTCCTATATTACACATTAACTTAACTCTCTTTGTGATGTCATGAAGTGGTAGTTTCAAAATGAACAGCTACCTCTTACCTTTTGTTTAGTAGAGATTTGTAAATCCAGGGCTGAAATCATCAAAATGATTCTAGTGAAAGTGTATGGAGTTTAAAAACACAGTGGAGCACCATGACATCACAAGGTGGAACAGAGTGTTTTCTGTTTGAGAGAAGAACTCTAAGCCTAAATATGTAGGGTTTGTGTGTTAAACATGTGTGAATGAAACAAAACTCCAGGTCTGTTTGTGATGAGGAAACGACATTATAACATAGATCAGAAAATGGTGTAATATGTGCCCTTTAATGTTGAAAATCACCTCTGGGTAAAAGGTTAAAAATGTGCATAGCGTGCACTTTAAACAGATCCTATGATGGACTAAACCAATGGAAGTCTATGGACATGAGTGCATTGTTGTGAGATCCCGTTTTCATTACAAAGACGTGTTCAGGTTCACCGCCGCGGCTCCTTCTCTGATCTCTCATTTCACTCAGGTTTATTAGTTTGGACAAATAGAAAAAAGCTATTCTGGTCTGCAATAAAATGCATTAGGCTGCGGAGTCCGAGGGAGGTGGAGTGTAAGGATGAAGTGATAACAAGACTGATATTGGATTGTACTGGATCGAGTATCAGTGCCATGGTATCGGTTCAGTTGATATCCTGGTTACAAAATGGATGCAGTTGTGCTATGTAAGGTTTGAACTTTTTAAAAACATATTATGCAAAATTGATTGTTTTGGAGCTTTCTATCCTGTTATAATGTTCCCTCATCAAAACATGCCCAAAGAGGTTTTAGACGTCATCCACGTATGTTTGACTATTTAACGATCTCTCCCAAACCATATTTGGACCCTCTTTATGGTTAGCTGTAAGATTCTGTGCGATGCTCCATCCACAAGCCTACGCCATCCATGCTTCCACACGAAAATTCTCCATAAATATACAAAACCATGATACAAAACAATACACTACAGCTTCACAAACCTGATCCGATGTGCGATGTGTCATTAGCAGAATATACACTGATTGTGTTGTGATGTCACTCTGAAGGGGAGTGACTTAATGCGGAGAGCAAAGGGAGGGTAGACTCAGAGCATCAAAAACAAAAGTGAACCATGTTAACACATTGTTGTGGGCGAATATAGCATTTTTAAAGCAATAAAAGGGAACATGGTGATCTGTTGTGTGTTTGTCAAGTTGTTTTGTACAGCTTTGTACCACAATAACAGTATGTTGCTTCCCCCACAACAAGCCCTGGATCACAAATGATGTCAGACGTTGGAGCAAAATAACATCAGGGAGGTGTGGGATGGTATGAAGACCATTACTGACTGCAGCTCAAAGAGGGGGAGTGTTGCAGAGGGAGGTGTTGACCAGGCCAACCAGTTAAACCAGTCAAACCACTTCAATAGATCTGACTGTGGTAACACATCCTCCACTGGTGCTGCCACTCGCTCACCTGTCACTTCAATGTCACCCCACAACAGTGACACTGCAGAGAGCGTCAGAGCAGCTCAGGTGACTGGTCAGCTGAGAGGGATCTGTGCCAGTAAAACAGCAGGGCCAGATGGAACATCTCAAAGACTGCTGAAGGCCTGTGCTGCTGAGCTGGGGAAGCCTCTGCAGTACATACACGACCAGTCCAAAGTTTGGACACACTTTTTCATTTATGGTTCTTCTTTATTTCCATGATTATTTACATTGTAGATTCTCATTAACTGTGTTTCGATCCATATACAATGTGTTTATTTCCAATATCATCAGAAAAGCATAACTGGGTGTTGGTTACCTGGTTACAAGGGCTGTCTGCTGTGTGTCATAACACAGCTAATCCTGCAGCGGGCCCACCAGGCACCGTCTGTTTTGTTTGTCTTTGCTAGAGATGCTCTTTGTATTTGGCCTACACATTTGTGTAATGTCCAGAAACTTAGCATATTGTTCAAACTGTAATAATGCTATAGACATGTTTTACTACAAAGCTAAAGCCTGTTGTCTCAGTCTTCGCCAAACTACTGCACTGATGTTAAAAAAGAACGGCCGCTGAAGTCCCGCTACTTGTCCACAGCATTGGACAGCCTTAAACTTTCCCTGAGTTTCTCACTAATGAAGATTAGACATATGTGTCTCTGGGCAAATTATTAGTCGGCCAACATCTTTTGATTTTGGCTTGAACCTCAAGCATTACACCAGTGCAGCGCTGTTAGTTTAGCTGTGGATTTAGGGCCAACAACCAGCATGATGGGATTATTTTGGCTTCATCATCTGTGTCTGCTCTGGTCCGGTGCAGTTATTTAGTCACATGGGTTTTATATTCACTCCATGAGTTTATGTGGCTAAATGCGCTTCCAAAATGAGTTTTAACGGTTTTACGCTTAAATCAAAATCCACCTGAAGCGAGCGAATAAACTTTTATTAGCAACGCTGTCAATCAAACCTGTTGCTAATGCTAGCGGGAGCGACCTTTGGGAAATAAGGTGCCTGATTGGTCTGATATTAATGTTCATATCTTGATTTATGGACAAATCAGTGAAATAACAACCCCAGGATCATGCAGAGCGGGTTAATACGAACATTTGAAGACCAGAATAACGAGTCTGACAGCACCAGTTATGGAGAGAGGGGCGACTGTTTTTCAGTACAAAGTGAATTAAAGTCAGAGTTGATGGAGCCGGAATCACGCCCATGTTCACTTCCTTTTTGGAATGAGGCAGCTAGTGGGGTAGCTATGTTCATTTATATATACAGTCTATGGTTCTACCAGACCGTCATCTCCAGTGTCCTCCTCAATGCTGTGGTCTGCTGGGGACGCCTCAAAAAGAAGCACGTCCTGCAGATGGACAAGCTGCTGAAGCAGGCTCTGTAGTGGGTGTGTACGGCTTGACCCGCTCACATCTGTAGCTGAGATGAGGGGCCTAAAGAACTCCTGTCCATCATGGCTAACCCCCAGCACCCCCTGGACGGTACTATCACCGGACAGGAGAGCACCTTTGGGGACAGGCTGTTGTCAATGTCCTGCTCCACGCACAGGTTCTGGAAGATGTTTGTCCTCTACACCATATGTGTGTACAACGCAGGATGGACTGTTAACTTTAAATATGTTTTCTATGTTGCTGCTACAGAACTTTGACTTTCCTACAATAAAGTATCTATCTGTCTATCTATCTATCATATTTATGGAGAATTGTTGTGTGGATGATGTTGGCGTGTGGGGATCTTACAGCTCACCATAAGGAGGGTTTGAATAGGGCCCGGGAGAGATCACTAAATTACTCAAACATACATGGATGACATTTAAAACCTCTTCAAGCATATTTTTGATGAGGGAACAACTTTATAACATGATAGACAGCAAAAAAATAAAAATACATAATACCCCCTCATTAAAGCCAATGGACCTGTTTATTAAGTCTTTTTAGAGCAATATTGATGTTTAGAATGAACAAAAAAAATCTATGTTTGTTATAGGTAATTACCAACTATCTGACTTTTGTATAAACCTGCTTAATTAAACCTTTGTGTAGTTTTCTCTTTTTCAAATTTCCTCGTACATTTTCCAAATAATTTTGTCCTGTGGCTTTAAATTCTTAAAGGCTGGTCTCGGCTGCAGGCGCTGATTTGGAAGGGTATTATTTGTAGTTTAAAGTTTAATCTAAAATGTGAAAAGTCTACAAAAATAGCAATTAGTGTTTTATAAGAGTTTATAAAGTATACAGAACTTAGCGGCTCCTGTTGTGCCTGTTAACTACTTGGATAGGAGACCGCTGAGAATGTCAGGTGCCACAGTGGGGCAGCAGTGACTCTAGTGGAAACTGTTGTTGTGTCCTTGAGCAAGACACTTCAGCCATGTTGAAGCTGACGTATACTGATGTACCGGTGCAAGAAACACGAATGTTCACATCCTTTAAAGGCGCTGTAAGACTAGTGCATTTTAAACGGTTTACGCTGGTCCAAATTATTTGGAGTGTTGCTATGACAGTAATGCTAACAGCAACTAGCATGCTAACAGTGCACTTCCTGATTCCCGGACAGTAAAATGGTTCCCAGACAGTACACAGATTTTCATGCAGATCCTTACTGAGACAGCACAGTCACGTAATGCGCTATGGAGGCAATTAGGGCAAAGATTAGCATTGATTAGCTTGTTATGATAATACTCCGAGATGAGAGAAAGGGAGAGAGCTTGTTATGATAGTGGAGAGAGAGAAAGGGAAGAGCG
>JACM01013308.1:0-12801 GCA_000787095.1 Periophthalmodon schlosseri
AAGAAATATAGCTAAAGTGGAGGAGCGAGTATTAGTACATTTGCATCAGGATTGTGCTGTGGGCCTACATGAAGCTTTGTTGTTAACAGTAAAATCCTTCAGTGGCACTAGTTGGCTGTCATCCTCTGTCATCCTCCCACTTAATCACCTCCATCAAAACCACATATTGGAGCTACACAGCAACTAGTTTGTGTGGTTGGCAAGGTTTAGAACTACTGTACCATCACATTAGCTCGTCATTAAACATATAAAAGATGAACTATCATTAGGTTCTTTTTAGTGTTCCTTGATACAAGCACTTCAGCTATTAGACTGTAATGCAGAGCTCCATGGATAAAAAGTTATATGTTCTATTGATTGACAGCACTTGGAAAAAATCTCATTTTCTGTACACACCTGAGTGAAAATGCTCTGTTTATTATGTGCACTGAACTTTCAAAATAAAAGGCCTGAAGGAGATGCTTTTGAATCAGTGACAAACACACTGCTCTGTTTGACTGTTATGACCTGATTTTGCATGTTCCTGTGCCTAGTATATAATAAAGCAGCAGCATCCTTTGAGGTTAGGCCTCCTGATATAGTGGCTGGAGAGGAGGTGACGGTGTGCCACAACAGTGTAGCCACTAAGAGAAGTATTTGGGAGAAAGAAAGTAGGCCAGCTCCTGCCTGTTAGCAGTCCTGCTGCTAGATGAACTTTCTTACAGTTGTATGAAGCAGCATTTAGGAGCAGTCTCAGGGGAACACTGGGCTGTCAGGATGAGGAGAGGAGCTTGCACAAGTGAATGCGGCACTAAATGCACTGAAATGGTTTCATCAGCACTGACTGTGGAGCTGTGTTGGTTGTATCAGGATTATGAACATTATGGACAGCATTTGTTCAAATGTTGTAGTCATTGGTTTTCAGTCACTTTAGTCTCTTGCTTTTTAGGACACAATGAATATGCTTGGAATTACCAACCATTAAGAAAGTTGTGGTCTTTAGTAGGAGTCATTTGGACAGTGTTTTTTAAAACCTTTGAAATCTTTTCTACCATGGACCACTCCTGGATGAATGAGGAATTATATCAAGGTGCATTCTTTACTTTTTCCTCTATCACTCCTATAAATTGGTTTCTATTTTAGTCTGTTTAGGGTCTTACTATTCTTTTGAGGCTCATAAAGACAGTGCTCTGATACCCACTCCTTAGGAATCCCTGGTTTACACCTTTCCTCCACACCTGTTTACCTCCCGTTATCTAAGTCTGATGAAACTGAGCTTGTTCGTAAATGGTTGTCATCTTGGTACATCTCCTAGGATTTCAGACTCGATCTGTGCTGAGTGGGCAGATGAAACAGGTTGTATAAAAATATCCAAATGTTGTCAGGTCTTATGTTACTTAGGAGCTTGCAGTGAGAAAGGTAGTATGCAGAGGAGTAAGAGATGGTGCAGAGGAGGCGGTGCTGGAAAAGCCCCGAGTGGCATCCGCCCGTTCCCACAGAGACCAGAGCGGGATAATCAGAGCGGGGAAATGAGGCGAGTCCCACGCAGCCTCTGCCAACGGCCCCAGAGCGACTGCCGACAAGCCTGATGGATGACACGCTCCCCCAGCACACGGCTGAGAGAGGAGGCTGCAGGAGGCTCAAACAGCCAATACCAGCAGGACCAGAGGGGGTGGAAACTGTGGAAATGTGTCTGTTAATGGGTGCTTTAAGAGCCAGGGGCGGGTAAAAGAAGTCAAGGTAAAGATGAATAGTGAGTGACTCTGGCAGTCACTCTGGCAGTTTGGCTTTTTATTTGGTTAAGAAAAAAGACCGCTCCAAAGAACTAAAGAAAAGAAAATTAAATACCATATACAAGTTGTATAATGGGATGTGTACTTAGTGTTCCCACTGCAGTTTATTAGAGAAGCGCCATATATATTGTTGACTAATATTGCACATCCTGGTTGCCTACAAATTAAAGTATCAGTTGTTTTGTACTGCTGTGTCCTTGAGCAAGACATTTTAACAGTTTTATACACTATTATGAGATAACAAGCTGTTTGGTTTGAATGAGTGCGTGGTTCTTCTATATAAATTGTTTTGTGGCTGGAAAGCACTATGCCATAAACATAAATCTTGAAAGTTGAGACATGTCTTAAATTGTGTTTGTTACCTCCTCACCCTCAACTCCACTGAGTCTTGTTGTTTGAAAAGCATTTGCGACACCAATCACATGTGGGGTTAGGTAACAACCTAGTCGGAAGTACACCTTGTGGGACGATATTTGGGCTGTTGGCAGCCAAGAGAAATAAACAAGATTGTAAACAGTAACTGCGGCGCTCGTGGACACTGTTCACATTTTTTAAGGAGTCTGCCTTGTCACATATGTCCTTTGTGTGAGTGCAAAATGTATGTGAACTTATAGTCATATAGTCTAGTATAGTTTTAATTTCTGGATGGAGAAAAGATTACTAAGTATACAGAGAACCGCAACCCTGAAATTATAAAATTGACAACCATATGAAGAATCTTGTTGTTACCTGATGATTTGCCTTAAACTGCATTATTAGTAGGAGATTATATAAAGATTTTGATCACATTGACTTATGGGTATAGGTATGCTTCCCACTTGCTGCATGTGTGACAACATGTGTGCGGTAGGACAGTGGCATTAGAGGTGAGTTGACTCATCAGTGACACATATGGCAGATTTGTACCAACCAGAGAGGGACGACCAAACCACCCTTAGCCACATCACGCCTCTTTCACCTGTGATAAAATGTAAATGTATTGTAAAGTTGACGTTTAATCCATGATGAGAAGTGACTAACGAGTCCAGAGCTTAATGGACGCTGATGAAGAGGCCATCAGAAGTTTGAGCAGCAGCAGTCGATGCGAAGGACTGCATAATCCCCTGTCATTGTTGTAATAAGGTAAATAGTTTCTGACAAAGAAAAGCTGACACCATGATTGATTCTCAGAGCTGCAAATACCAAATAATTACAAGGCACATTCTGATATTTTGGATACACGTTTGAATTCTTAAGTAATACTTTTTTCCCCAAATATACTTTCTCAAATCAGAATGACATATTTCAAAAGTCACCTCATTCTCTGCAGGTTGTTTACCCACGGTTATTTTTATATGCACCTTGTAAAAGTCAACTTCACTTGAGATGTGACAGGATTCCACTGGGATTTTCTCCAAAAACAACTTCTAAAATGCATACGTTATCTTTTCCTATGTTTCCTTTTTTAAAAATGCAATATATTTTTTCTTCAAAGAATGTATGCACCAATAATAGACATGTACATACTATTATTTCTCTTCGTGGAAAAGTGTGTTAAAGACTGATGTCAAAGCAAAGATACAGTTTATAAATTGTTAAATATGAGGCCTGTGGCATGGTCCCTGGACTAGTGAGTTTCATTTCCAGTGTGTGGATTTGCTCACTATGTTTTGCATTCTGCTATCAGTGCAGTCGTTCACAAACTAATGAGAACTTTCTGAGTTTATCCAAAGACACTAATGTTTTAATTGCCAAGTTTAGTTCGGTTTGGCCAAGTTTAGATTGCGCTGCAACCTATCGAGATTGCATGAATTTTAAAGTAGTAAGTATGGCATTAAATTGCACTTGCCACGTATTTGGTCCACAGGCTACAAGGAGGGATTGTCATGAATAAAACCCAGAGTGGAGCAGCCCTGTCTAACCTCGTAATTCTCTAATTAAGCAGAACAGGAGCCCTTTGGCCAGTGCTGAGAGGATGTGTCTGCAGTCTCAGGAGGCATTTGCACCTGATTAAACATAGGTCTGTAATCTTTGGTGTGAATGGCAATCACAGCCTTTAGCCCAGACTGATGAGACTGTGTTTAGCTGGGTCACCGAGAAAGCTCTTGACATTTACGTCAGTTAAACAAAATTATCTGCTTTTGCAGTAACATGCCCTGCATGTGGCCAAGATATTAAAAAATTAAGTGGATGGTGGCATCATGAGCAGTGTATTTTATGACCTTGCATAGAAAAATACAAAGCATTTTTATTGCAATATTCACCCCTCCTAAATAGTTTAATACGTTTTACTTTGTTTGCCTTTAGTGATAGTTCCCGCCTGACACAGATCAAGATAATGGAGCTATGGTTCATAATAGTTTGATGCTGTTTGTTGTGAAACAAACATGAGCATTGGATGATGGTGTATGAAGCGTCTTTGTTATAAAAAGCATCTATAGGTGGAATGTCTTTTGGGGTGATGATTCTTCATGCTGGTGATTAAGCTTCTGGCTCAGTTCTATTAGACGTCTGACTTTCTGCCTCCAGGTGGTTCAGGTCTATATTAATGTTACTAAAACTGGCTCGTTCTCTCAGTAACTCATCATGAGAAGGTACTCAAGTGGAGTCAAGACAAGAAGCAACTAACTTTTGTAAAGTCTGTGGACTAAATGTATGTTTCATTATTCTAGTCTATATGGTCTTATCGTATAAAATATCTTAGAATAAAAGCAATGACTAAACTAAAATATGGATAACATAACAGATACAACTGTTACAACTAAGTCTAATTCCTGTGAAACACCAATATTCTGCATTTTATCACTGGCATCAGGTATGTTTTTCATTCTCACATCTCACGTTTTATGTTTCAAGTTCAAACTAGACAGACAAATCCCCATAAGAAGTGTGTTGCATTAAAAACCTTAATATGCAAACAATTTTACACTAAAAGGCAGATACTTACTGTGCACCAGAAAAGAAAAAAAACTGTATTTGACTATATATATTTTAAATTACTGTTTTGAACACCTGCAGAGAAATTACAAAATTAGAAAAGTGTCTATTTCCATTTTTAAAATTCCCGATGGCTTCTAAACAGTGTCTAAATGCCAGATTATCTCCTCATCCATTCCCCTGTAGTCTATAATCCTCCTTGGTTTTGCTGCTGAAACTCCATAAGCTGTGCAAAGACTTGTGCACCTTGGGGACTGACATGCACTTGTGAGAACTGAGCCTGGCTGTACATTGGGAGATAGGCACGCAACACTGTGCTATACTCTGTGCTAGATAAGCCCGGTGAGAGAAGGCAGAGGAGGAAACATGGTGGTCGTGAGCGGAGTGTGCTTTAGGGGTCAGTGGCTCTATTATCACACTTCTCTGTGGATTCTCATAGCGGCCATGAGCACTTCTTATCTAGTGCCACAATACTGTATGATGCAGCATTATCCGCACAACTGTAAACGTGTGTGCTGTGTGCTTTTAAAGGATGCACATTCATGAGAACGAATGTGCTGGGTTCATGTATTTTGGTGAGCATGTTATGTTAAGAGCAACAGTATCCCTTTCTTATCATATTGCTAACATAAGGCCCTATCACTTATAATGGTCACCCTTGCCCGACTAACTTTGCCACTATATAAATCAATTTGATTTGAAGTCATGCAAAAATTATACAGGTGACATTTTTCATAACCTTGTCGAAACTAAATTATTATGCATACTGACACATAGAGTAGTGAGACAGGGCGCTAAATTATATATTTTTTTTTCTGGCCTGCTGATTAAGCTTTGCCTGTCTATAGTGAATGTGTCTTTCCAAGGTAATAGATAGGCTATACTTTAATGCCGCAGTAGAGTCATTTGTCATTCGTATTTGACCCATCTTTCAATGACTAGCTATGGCTTGGTCACAACTATATTAGTTGGAGGACTTTACCTGTCATGTTTAGGGTTGGTTGGATTTACTTGGTGCACACAATAATAAAAAATATTTGGGAGCTAATATAGCTGTGTGGGTCTTTCTCTTGCTGTAGTTCAATTTGAGTCCTGCTAAGATTTTGTCATGTGAGCGTCTTCTCTTTTAAACTATTAGTTGGGTTTAACTTATTAAGAGACGCATTTCACCTTTTCTGAAAAAATGTTTGTGTTTTTACTGAAGAACTTGAGATTATACTATTATTATATATCAATTGTACAAGCCACAACAACAAAACAACTGTTCTCACTTCAGAAGAGACATTTACTTATTTCCCATTCTACACATTGGACACTCAAGGCTGAATGTGGAATGTCCTCTCAGCTTTTCTTTACAGACACAAAAGAACGCTTTCTTCTTGAGTGTGTGGACATTTCAAAGACCAGGGACGGTATAGAGGCAGGAGGAAACACTTCATAGATGACGCCTGTGCTTCTTATAATAAAGTACCTTGTTGGTTTGTTGAAGTCAAAATAAAATCATCCATTAACTCATGTGACGAAGGAACAAAGCAAAGAATAAAGTGAATGTCCGCACCAGACCTGAAAATTTCCTTCACCACAGTTGACCTGCCAAGCTGTCTATCATGTAATACATTTAACATCAATCAAATGTTCAAGCACATTTACAAAACTTTGCAATATTTCAAAAGCACAGCGCCTTTCTGCCTCTATGTCTGTGTATTTGATGTGAATGACATTAAAGGTGCACTGTGTAACTTTTCTGGTGGAGGGCCAGCCACATGCTATATGGAAATGTTAACATGACTGAAATGTTTCTCAGTATGAAAAATTCAACCTGTCTATCTTATTTATTCAATTGCAGGTGTTTTATTGCTCTAAACTACCTGCTGCTTGTCTCCATGGAGATAGATTAGTAATGCAATACTGTGGAAAATTCTAGGCCAAACAGTAACTTCTTCATGGAGAAAAGAAAGCATCAATGGATATTCCAAAATAGGGCTGTGCAATTAATTGTCAGTCATGTCAATGGCTAATTGTCAATGATATGTTTAGAGTTTTTGAATCGAGAGCTCTACAGCCAGTCCTTTGTCCTCTAAAAGCATGTGGTTTGGAGCAGCGTTCAGACTATGGAGGAAGAAATTAGATTATTTTTTTGTGTTAAATGAAATAAATAATAATAAATCATTAAATTATACTAAAAGCCATTTTATTTTGTTTTTGAAAAGACTATTGCTATTTTTTTTTTTCCCATATCACACAGCTCTATTCCAAAAGCAGTAGCTGGTTTGGATGAATATGCAGTGGTGTCTAATGTTACATAAACTGAGGGAGCACTGTCATTGACTTGAGTGGCAGGACAGGGCCCCAGAGCTCAGAGGCAGACAGGCTGAGTGAGGGCGAGAGACTGAAGACAGGGGCTGATGACTCTGCAGTACATGTTATGCAACACAAATACAGTACAATGCAGATATAGAGCATAAACATACTTACCGTATATATAACATATCCTGATGTAATTCTTTTTTTCAATTAACAGTAACTGTAGACTATTGTAACTGTTGAATCACAAATGTGTATTTTCCTTATTGAAATATCTGAAAGTAAATTCAAATATAAACACCTGTAAGCATCTGTTAAGTACCTGACCACAATTCCTTAATGTGCTGTATATGAGTTAAGACGGCTTCACCCATTATGAAAGCCTGTACAGCCATTTCAGCTCAGTGTAACTGCATGTCTTTTCTAGTTTATAATTAAATTATGTTTTAATTAGTCTTTTATGGCTCCCTACTTTAAGTCTTAGCCAGCTGTCACCACAGAGCTGATTAGAGGACACTTTGGAGGTCACAGAAAACATCTAAAAATCGAATTTCTAATCCATAAATTCTGGCTATTTGGAACTAAGTTCAGCTGTATTCGCTTCTGAGTCTACCTCCAAAGCAGACTTAAGTTCAGCAAAAGATATAAGAATTACTTTGGATTTTAATTTTGTTATTTGCATTCACATTTAAATTAATAGTGACATTTAAATTAGTGTAATTTAATACTTAATTATGTAGTTAATGAAAAATAAACAACTGCTCTTTGCAATCAAATAATCACAATTAAGTCTTTAATTGCAATCAAGGAGGTGCAAGATGTTTACAACTGGAGATGAACCCAGACTTCTGTCCAGGCATCACTGCAATAGACTATTCACAAACTTAGTCTATTTTAAAGGTGTACTGTGTAACCCGCTTGAATCCGTAGAAATGTTTATTACTGGAATGTTCCATTATATGGTACCACAAACCTATCTGTGTTGCATTTATTCAATTAGAGGTGTTTGTTATGCTCAAAACATCTTGTAAATCATTTATTTTTGTTACTGTGAGCATGGTCACCTCTCCACAGATTTGACGTGTAACTTGTATTTATGGTTTACTAAGAATGAATTGAACTTGAAAGTAATAACTCAATCATTTCACAGTAGTAACAAACAAAGAGCTAAAAGGGAGTACATTTAAACATAGATGGACAAGACTATTTAGCCATTACAGATTTAAACTTATGTCTGTTCACATGCATTCCTTTGTCTGTTATTGATATTTATTTAGTTCCCTGGTGATTATTGGCCTCATGGGGTATTACCCGGCAAGCATCCCTTACACACGTCCAGCACTTAGCATTACATCATGCAATTAAAGTTGAACACAGACGTTGGAAGAGGCTTATTCCCAAACACAGTGTAGTGGAAATTGATTTTGCCTGAGCACGACCTCACGCTGGCATTGGAGCAGACTGGCAACCAGGATGATGCACTGACAGGGCACGTTTCACAGTCAACCACAAATGAGTTTTGTTACCAATTAAACTTCATCATTAGAGTTAATGTGGTTGTCCAATTATAAAGTGACACTATGAATATATTTAGTGTTCTTCAGACCACTCATGATACTGGAGCTGATAAAGGCGGTAGGCAGTTTTCTGGTGTTTTTTGACCCAGCGAGATTTGGCAGTTTGATTAAGTTTCATTTTGTGTGTCTATCAGTAAGCATCAAACAGTAAGATTTAACAATAAAATGCTTTTCTGCCTTTAAGGCACTCAAAGCGCTTTACACCAAGGAACCCATTCACCCACTCACACACACATTCATACACCAGTGTACACAGACTCTGAGTGAGGTGGGTTAAGTGTCTTGCCCAAGGACACAACTAACCTGTGGGTCAGTGGATCTGACCGCTCAACCAATAATGTTTATGTCGAGTGTGGGATTTGAACTGCCAACCTTCAGCTCAGTGGAAAAACGCTCTACCAACTGAGCTAATGTCGCGTAAAGTGCAGTCCTTTTTATAGGACCAGCACAGCCCGTGTTCCTACAGACAGGACGCCCACTGAAGAAGGCTCTGGCCATTGCTCGCTGCAGAGGACGGTTGGCTGAGCACAGAGCCCGGGGAGGTCGGATACAGAGACAATGGATGGTGCAGTGTACAGTGAGCCACATCACTCTCCCTCCACAATCTACAGGCAAGATGAGCTAGGTGAGGGAATTATGTACACCACATGAACTTTCAGCAGGTCATTTCAAGGTTAGTGATTCACCAAAGTTAAGAGAAAAACAGCAGCAGATAAAAGCTTTACTGATGCATCTAGATAATGTTGTACTTGTATGAAAGAAAAGGTTTTAAAGGAAGTCATCCGGATAATTTTTAGAGATTTCGACTTCCATCCCAAAGTCATTTTCAATCTGAAGGAATATTGTTAGAGCAGCTAGAATTTATGGGCGTGAATTAGTCTGCAGTTCAAATGGGTTAGGTTAAAGTTGTCCCACAAAAAGAAATTGTCTTGGGCATAAAGTTTAATATAGCAATTGAGTAGTTCCATTTGAGCTCTGGTTTAGCCCTAACTTAAACCTGGTATAGTCTTGTTTTAGACCTGGTTCAGATCCGGTGGAACTCAGAAGGCCAGATCATTGCTATGAAAAGTTTGATAACCATAGATTGATCGATAGATAGACAGATAGATAGATAGACTAGATAGATTACTTTTTTCTTCAAATTAATCACTTAATCATAAGAGATTGCATAACCCGGCCTTGGTTCATAAGTTGGAACTAGCTCTTTTTATCTGCACAGTTTGTTTATTATTGCAAATCAATGTCAGCATGTGTCGATAAATCTTCCTTTGATTGGATTTCAGAGGATTGAGTCATCCTTACACTGAGCTGCAGAGTCAAAATTTCAGAGTAAATAAGGCCAGCAGATGGACAAGTTATGCATAAGGGTCAAAGTTTATTATGGCAAATTTGTAAATGAAGCAAGACCAGAAACATACAAATGTAATATGTTTGCAAAGATTTTTTTATGTTTCTTTTTTGTGGGTTGGTTCATTGACCAAACCAACACTTGTCCTCATGGTGACAATGATCAATGTCTCATGTGAGAGAGTGTGACTTTACTTCCTCTGGGCTATAGCAGAGAAAGCACGTGTTTGCCTGCACTGGATACAAATGTTATGGTGTAACCCTGACCCTGATGTATACCGTGCATAAATATTGCACTAACTGTATGCTTGTCCTATTTTCAGTATGACAAACAGTTGTATTATGCAGTGGATTCTTACATATTCAGCTTAATCACTGCAGAATTCACATTCAGAAGGGTGAATTTTATTTTGCAAGCAAAAGTTTTAGTGTTATTTCAGACTATTGTTGAGAAGAGATAGGAGCAGACAACTTTGTCCTGAGTTGTGATGTTGCTCCAGAGTTTGTTTGTTTTGCCCTCTGCCTCCTCTCTGCGTGCCATCTCGCTCACTCTTAAACCTCAGCAGAGTTGGAGCTGTTCAAAGAACTGCAGCTGAGGAGGCACATCGAGGCTGCTTGTACCATAAAATGTACAATATCAACTTTATAAGACACACGTCAGGGTCTGGGGGTCATAGGGGGGTCATGGGGTCTCTGCTTTGCGGGTTAATCTGCTTTGTATCCAGGCAGTACTGGTTGCTGCACTCTGCAGTATTTGACAAGAATATAATTCAGCAATGCAATGCCCAACTATTTAGAAGAACGGGTCCCGTCACCCTGATACAGCAAGTAAGTATTACACACAGTAGAGTCTTTGAAATGGAATTGCAGGATAGGGCCAATTTCTAGTTGCATTTCCTTCCCCATTAGACATATACATGAATATACGCCTCTCATTCACCCAATACATTTAAAAGTCAACTATTAAAATAATTGTATTTTGATGAGCGTTACTGTCATCTGGACCATACAGATTTTAAAACATAACAACAATTAGATGACATTAATAATAATAAAAATCCGATTTTCATCTTTAATACACTTTTTTGGTAAATATATTGTCAATGTAGAAGCTTTCAGTCACCATCCTTTATCTGTGTAATATATAATTAAAACTCAATGTACAATAGAAATAATCATTTGACTAAAAGAAAAGATAATCATTGACTTGATTGTTGAAGTGAATGCTTGTATGTAATGCAGTACATTGTATAGCCAATTACTGGCCATGCAACTACTGCTTTTGTCATAGACCTATGCCTCAGACCCAACCCTCAGCAGCCCACAACAAGTTATGAAACTATAATGTTCTCAGTTCAACCAGGGTGCATGGAAATAATTGGCTTGCAACTGTGCAATAAGTCAGCGGCTGTGTGACATAAGCACAAAATAGAATAAATAATGTGGTGTCACAAAGCAAATGATATTTTTTGAAGATACTGGGGCTTGAGGGTATAAGCGGGTAAAGTTTGTAGCTATGGTTGTTTTAAATGTTGATGTCATATTAGTGGCACAAGTCCTTTAGTGTGTCTCTTGAAAGCAATACTGTCAGCTCTGTTGTTAAAACAGCAGATTTACTGATACCACACTGACTAGCTTCATATTATAGTCAATCATATCCAAGTGTTGCACATAAGAAATGTCGTCTTCACTGTGTTTATTGGGTGTAGGAGTGAAAGGAGGATTTTATGCCCCGTTAACTTATCTCCAATGGATTCACACAATAACCCAATAACAACCTTCTTTCATGTACTGTGTCACACCCTCACTGTGTTTAGCCTGACTGCCTCCAAAATCACTTTACACTAGTGTCTCTACTTCAGACTGATTCAGGCCTCTTCTTCCGTGCTTGCGCATGTCTGTTCTTTTTGTTACAATGGGGAAGTCAAGTAAATGCCATTTTTCTCAGGAGATAATTGGATGCAGGAATATGGTGGGAGAGGAATTTCATACATGCTTTTCTCTGACAATCTGACATCCAGATGAGGTATTCGCATCAGGAAACTCAGCACTTCTCATCTCATCTCTAACTATAGGAATACATTCTAGTGCTCCTCATGGATGCTTTTTACAATTAAAGTATGTGTTTTAAAGTATGTGTTGGAAATTTTAAACTAGTAGTTGTTCTTATTATTGACTCTGATTGACTTTTCTTTCTTCCTTTGAATAATGCTTTGTTTGGAGCTGTGTAATCTGTTTCGTCCAGACTTAAAGTGGTCTCCTCTTGGATTTCATTTTATGGGGCCTGAATTTCAGCTGTCCACTCTTTTGTGGTGTAAGGCAAGTTTGCCTCTGTCTCCCTCCTTTGTAATAGCTCAGATTGCTCCCCAAGCATGAAAACTATTTAGTGCGACCTAACAACTTGTGAAATTGGAACCTCTTTTCCAACTGCATTATGGCTATTATACATTTATACAGCCTTTATTCTGAAACTGGCTGCATACATGAGAAAAAAATATTCTACCAGTAGATGCAGTATTTCTTTTATAATGTCTTCAGCAACAAGCTACAGTTTTAGCTGTCTTTATTTATTTATTTATTTATATATCTCCTTTCTGTTTATGTGGAAATAACCTATTGTTTTCAGATGCAGCAAATACAGACTTTGTTTTGTGCCAGACGATTCTGAAATTGGCCATCAAAAAGTTTACCGGTCACATCTTCCTTGCCTCAAATGGAGGAATTTAAGTATTTCGGGGTCTTGATCACGAATGAGGGAAGGATGGAGCATGAGATTGACAGGTGGATTGGTGCAGCCTCTGCAGTGATGCGGTCGCTGTATCGGACTGTTGTGCTAAAGAAGGAGCTGAGTCTGTGCCCGATGCCTCCTGGACGCCTCCCTAGGG
>KN476177.1:0-12435 GCA_000787095.1 Periophthalmodon schlosseri
TTTGTAATATACCAGTAAATATTTATCTAGATACACAAAAACAATTTCATGGAAATGTATTAATGCCGCCATGCCTACTCTTAAAAGAATCTTGTTGTGGAGTTTGGTATTAAGCCTTGTGCATCTTTGCATCTGTTCACAGGTATTCAGACCATAGATTCAACACAGGCCCTGTTCCTGCCAATCGGAGCGTCTGTGTCTCTGCTAGTCATGTTCTTCTTCTTTGACTCTGTACAGGTGGTGTTCACCATCTGCACTGCAGGTAACTACTGATGTCAACCATTACAGAAGACCACTAAGTACCAATTAAGTGTTATGAGCCTGCTCATTTCTGTTTAGTGGATACACACAGGGACAAGCCTCTTTGGTGCTTTCATATTCTTTTGTTGTAAAGGCCATTAGCTCGATCACAGTAAATGACACAAGTGTTTATTATTGGTGTGCTTTGTGCTTATCCACAGTTCTTGCAACAATTGCATTTGCATTCCTCCTGTTGCCAATGTGCCAGTATCTGACTAGACCCTGTGCCCCACAAAACAAGTAAGTCTTACCAGGAAATTTTGGTAACTTATAATTGTTGTGCACTTCCTCAGTTGCTGTTTTGGTCTCAAACCCACACACCTCAATAAAACGCTGTATTGACAAAGTCATTCATACACAATGTCATAAATACAGTTGACTCATTTGTGTTTTATTCATCTTACTGTACTTCAGGTTTCATAGTATCCTTCATTTTTCCCACTTCTTGTTGTGCAATATTTTGTAATTCCATCTCTCTTTGAGTTCACTTGTGACAATAGTGATAGAAGTATTTTAATATGCTCCCAATGCTGCTATTTATGGTTTAAAAAGCTTGTTGAAAAGTCAGGGTGCAACTTTTTACAACTGACAACACATTTTTCCCAATACTACATACTTGATTCTACATTGCATTTCAGTCCAAAAACGTTTTTGGTCTTAAGTATTATTGAAGCATCTGAAATTAACACCAGAGTAACCCACCCATCATCTATTGGATATGAAAACATCTTTTGTTACAAGCCTATCACTTTTCACAACCTTTGTCTTCTTAACAAAGACCAATAATGTAGGGCGGTTGTAGCTGGTTGCCCACCTACTGGAAGGTGTGCAGTTTGAATCCCATTTCTTCATTGTATATGGGGTATCCTTGAGCAAGACACTCCATAAACATTGTCTGCTGTAGTAAAGACACCAGGGCTGAAACATTTGGGAAAATATATAATTGCCATTTGCCACAAGTATTTTTTATTTGCAATTTGCAACAAGATTGGGTACTTTTGTAGACATAATACTACCTAAATAACTGCAGTGTGTTTGTAATTAGGCAATTGAAGCCAGTAAAATTTCAATTATAATATATTCTTCTTCTAAATGACACCAATTTTCATTAACTGTTGAAGGCGATTGAACCTCATGTTGTGAAGCTCCAGATCATATTATTAGGCTTTGCTTAAGCTTATTTAATGCAGTGCCTCACAGTTAAAAACTATCCACACTAAAATGCAGTCTTATATTGTAGGCACACCAAGTGTTCTATTTTTCAGCCAAATTATACAAAGCACTTTTGTATAAAAGTACTGGCCTTGATTTTGTTCCACTTTTCTTTAGTAGTTTTTTTTTTTCGTGTCACTCTATAACACAGCTTGTAACGTCGCATCCCTGTGTTTCCTCCAGGATTTCCTTTGGGTGCTGTGGGCGCTTCACACTGGCAGAGCTGCTGTCCTTCTCCCTGTCTGTGATGTTGGTGCTCATTTGGGTGCTGACCGGACACTGGCTGCTCATGGATGGTATGGTATTAAAGGGTCTACATTATGCATTTTGAGCCTTATTACATACTACACCATTACCTTGTCATTTCCTTTGGTGCATATTATAATTATTTATGTGTAGAGAATCCCTGCAGCTTTACCCATGCACATTTCTGTTAAATCCTGATTGAAGCAACGTAAAAGGTCAGGAGTGTTGACAAAAGTTTGAGGCTTTAGTATTTCTGTCCACAGTCCAGTGTAAGGCTGCAGCTCATAGTGTGCTCTGGAACTGGAGAGCAGGGGCAGAGCACAGGGAGCCAGCAGAAGGCACCAGTAACACAGGATTTAGACATAAGTCAGGGCTCCAGACTAACAATTTGAATTGGGCGCACCGGTGTGCCTAAGATTTTCATTTGGGTGCACCAAAACCCACTGCTTATTTAAGTAACAATAAGGGCAAAATGAATAACTTGTTTAGTTACTTTTACCAAGATATTAAAGCAAACAAATAAAGAATTATATAAGTGTATAAGACAAATATTTACTTTACTTAAACTATTTATTTATTCAAAGTAGTTAATTTGATCAAATAACATTAAGAATTTACCTTTTCTTTAATTTAAACAGAATGAGTTAATAGCCTATAAGTTTATTTAATGAAAAGCTATTAAATTAATAATGACTTTAAAAAAAAATTGTCAGAATGAGAGGTTTGTGCTTTTAAGGATTTTTACAGTTCACTGTAGTAGTGCAGAGTGAGACCTCTTACATTCAGTTTTAGTAGTTGATCTTTGACATCTTTTGCCGTCTAGTTTTACTTTCTTTTTGATGCTGCTCTTTAAAGGTAAATACACTATCTCATTCACAAATAGAATAAAAGAAGCCAAACGTATGAGCTCTGCGGTGCGTTTAGCTCTGTGCATCAAAGCATGACCTGAGCGCATTAACCTCAGCATGTCGCACTGGCTTTAGCGCGCTGTCCAGAGGTGAGGAGAGACAGGAGAGCGAGAGAATTAATACTTTTTTTTACTTCTCAATTAAAACAATCATTTAAGGGTACACTCCCATTAGCCCAATCAAACCCTGCCCAAGCATTGATAGCCCTTAAAGTGTGGTACGTTTGTCCAGTGTGAGTGCAAAAGAACCATCCCCAGGCACGGCACAGTTGGGACTTTGTCCCGGTTGGAAGAGGTGAACCAAAGCATGGCACAGTTGCTCATGTTGCACACACACAACTTTAGTATACGAGCCCTGTCAGGCGCGCTGATGTTACTCATCAGGAAACTCAAGGAAAACAGTGAATAAACTCTGCTCCAAAACACACGGCAAATCTGCACTTACCTTCAATAAGGGCCGTGGATAGAGACAAAAGTTTTGCAGCCTCTCGCCTACGGCTGTCCTGACTCCTCCACGCAGTTATTATTTCCATAAACTCACAGAGGAGCATATCACAGCAGGACTCATATCTGCCTCACTATTTAGTAGATATTTCATGCCGCTGGTTTTATTTTTTCTGCTAAAGCGATAGCACTGCTGTGCAACATGTAAACAAACAGTGCCATGTGATGACGTCACCGGGCCATGGCTCGGTTTGGTTGTGCAGGTGAAAGTGCAGGCCATAGAATGCTACACAATCGTGCTTGACCACGGCATGGTTCAAAAGGCCTAGTGTGAGTGCGCCCTAAGTGTGTTCCATATTCTTTAATCCATGTTTATAATGAGAAGAGGATACGGGATGAGATGAGGCTCTGTCAGGTGCAACCGGGCAAAATTTTAGGTGCATGTTCGCCCAAATTGGTTGCACTCTGGAGCCCCGTAAGTGATGCAGCATGTGTTCATAAAGGCTAAGCCCAACTATGACACTAGAACAACTAAGGGATCTTAGAAAGTAAAAAACGTTTCTTTATGATATTTCCATGGAATCATGCTGATGAAGTGCCACCTCCAGAAAGTTACATACTGTATCTTAAGATTGATCTAAAATACCCTAAAAGAATTTCATCTCTTTTGTTAAAAATGGATGCATTTTAAAACTTTTAAAACTACCGGACACAAGATCTAATCAGAATTAATTTCTGAGACCCATATGTTATGAGCCAATACATACAAGTCAGAAAACATGCAGGATTACTGAAACATGCACAAATGAAGCAAAACACAACTCTGTTTGAGGTTACAAACTAGAATTTTACAAGCCTAAAATTCTTGTTTTCATAACATAGGTCCAGCAAAGATCTAAATGCTGTATTTTAAATGAGAATAACTGAGTTCTGTATGTGTTCCCATCAGCTTTAGCCATGGGGTTGTGTGTTGCCATGATTGCCTTTGTGCGACTGCCCAGCCTGAAGGTATCCTGTCTGCTGCTGTCGGGGCTGCTCATCTATGACGTGTTCTGGGTATGACACTCCCTCACACCTAAGCAGCAGATGTATATACTGTATACTGTAGAGAACCTAATGATTGTTTTCATTTACAAACATACCCCTGCTGTTAGTATTAATATAGCAACATGGTTAACAAGATGGTTGTGATGTGAAGATATTGTAAAATGCTTCAGTAATACACAGGAATGTTTTAGTGCAAATATAGTAAATAGACACATGTCAAACCTTCTTTTGTCTTTGGTGTTGTGTGTGTTCTATATTTTGGCTATAGTCAATTCATACACCTATACTCTTACCCTTTACATTTACATACACATTTAATGGCTGTTGATTTTGTTTATATATTTATTTTTGTAGTGACAATATTGAAACTAATTACTCTCATTGTTTGTGCTCCAGGTGTTCTTTTCAGCCTACATCTTCAATAGTAATGTGATGGTTAAAGTGGCCACCCAGCCTGCTGAAAATCCTATAGACGTCCTGTCCCGGAAGCTTCATTTGGGGCCAGGGATGGGCCGGGATGTCCCTCGTCTCTCTTTACCAGGAAAATTGGTCTTTCCCAGGTAAGGCCCATAAAGTTGTTAATTCTCAGAGGACTTGGGGTGTGTACGCTTATTGGTCCGAAGGACTCTGTGCACTTCAAAGGCTGCTTGCTAGAAGCCAGTTTAGTTTAAGTTTGGGTGAGTTCTGGTTTAGTTTGAGCAAATTCAGAGTTTTCTGTTGCTGAAAAGAGGGTTTGGTTTAGTTCAGTGTGAATCACCGGGAACAGATTCCACACAGCTATCTTGCTCTGGACCAGGATAAGATCTGGTTTAGAGAAAAACCACCAGGGACCAATGAGACATGTGACACACTTTTGGGTCAGGACCTCACTTATTAATAAAATGATTTATTCAAGATTTTGATAAAACATTTGAAATGCACAAGACATGTTGTCCCTATTTTTCTTAGTTGGTAAGTTCAACTGGATTCTAGCAACGGGCCTCTATAGCACCAGTGCTCATGATGTCATCAGTCAGGTTCATGTTCATATGTGAGTTCTGTCAAACAAGCTCAACTGACTGAGGGCACAGTATCACCACTTGCCTGGAGGGGGTACTGCATCCTGTATGGAGCAGTGTGTCAGCCTGTGGGGTATAAAGAACTAATTATGGCACACTTGTAGAAATATATAATGAAATCTGAATTTTGAAGCAGCAACGTTGACTGATTATAAAGGGCACAGGGGATTTATGAAATAAAATCTGTTTTATATGTTAGCACCACTTGTAAATTAGCACTTTAATGGTACACATGGATGTAGTGTATCGTTTCAGTAGAGCATATTCAGTCTTTGTGGAACTAGGGCTGCGGTTATTTTAGAATTCCTCTAGCGCAACAATATTTTGTACATTGAGATACATTTCTACAGGTTTTAAATACATTACCTCAGCGGCAGATTCACACGGGCCACTTGCGCAGCTCTTATGAGTTGAACCTTAGCCCTGTGCAATGAAAAGTCCAACTACAAACTCACATGTCCATTATATCCATCGTGATGTGCGAATCACATCCCAGAGGATCAGGAATACTTTAGCTGCTCCACTTAGCAGCCTGTGGCAATATTGTAATCAACTGTTCAATTAGTTGCATCAAGCAGTGAGAAAATGGTTTAACAGGCATCACTGTATTATACACTTTAAGAGAGAGGTTTTATTCATTTTTCAATACATTTTGCTGTTTATTTTGCCAGTATATTTCTGCGTTTCATTGTAACTCCTCCTACCCTTTGGTTTGAAGTGTGCGTCTTAATTGGCTCCGTTTGAAGGGGTTAAACAGTGACAATAGAGAAAGCAGAAATAAAGTTACATTTATACGACGTAAACCCCTGCTACCAAATCAGTTACCAAAACACTTGAAATATTTCTGCACTTTAATAAACAATAGAACAGTAGGCTATACAAAAACAGCCCAAATGACAGCAACTACAATGGTGTCACTGGTGTCTTAATTGACTCCGTTTGAAGGGGTGTACAGACCTTTGCCTTAGCCCTACCCCTCACTGCTGAAGAGAACCGGGGTACCCTCTCTCATGAAATTACAAAATGAAAGGCTAGGGCTAAGTAGGGGTGTAATGCACACTAAAGCCATAATTGGGTTCAGTTTTGCTTTTGCGAGGCATTGGTTCAGTATTTAAGTTGCAAAATGTATTAACTTCCTTAAACATATATGCTTAAAATGTGTTTTATCAATATAAATAAAGTTCAATGAGGTTAAATAAAAATCCTTAAATTTCACAAAATTGAATGTCCCAGTTGATTTTATTATGAAAAATACAATTGAAATGTGGACTGAACTGAATGTGCTGTACACTCACATGTACCGTTACACTCCTAGGCGAGGGCTAAGGCAAAGTGACCAATCCCTGGTCTTTATTTATTATCCAAAATCATTGCTAATAAATAAAGTGAATACTGAAACGACAAAAGAATTACTCACAAATAAACAGCAAAAATGAAACTTTTTTAAAACTACTATAATAAAAAAATAAAAAAATATTTTTGAGCGTAACAGTGACAGACTAAATGTATCGTGTTGCACAGTTCCACAGGAAGTCACTTCTCAATGCTGGGGATTGGTGACATTGTGATGCCAGGACTGCTACTGTGTTTCGTCCTGCGATACGACAACTACAAGAAACAAGCGAATGGAGAGGTGCCAGGGCCCGCCAACATGTCAGGGAGGATGCAGCGGGTCTCCTATTTCCACTGCACTCTCATTGGTTACTTTGTGGGTAAGTAGTGAACGATTGTCTGCGCTGGCATTAGAACAATGTGTTGATTAAAAGACATAACTGTTATACTGAACTGCTGTGTGTTGGTTGTAGGTCTGCTGACAGCCACTGTGGCCTCTAGGATTCACCGCGCTGCTCAGCCTGCTCTGCTCTACCTGGTGCCCTTCACCCTGCTGCCTCTGCTTACCATGGCCTACCTGAAGGTATGCTCCACGGAATTTAAGAATATTGAGAAAGCAGATGGGAGCTGAAGGACAAGCTACAATTTAACTATTTCTGAAATGTTTAGGAAACATCACCCTTTTAAAACGTTTTAATACAATTTTAAATTATTTTCATTTAATATTGCCAGATTGATGGCAAAATATGTAAAGAGAAGTGAAGGCAGGCAAGCATTTTCTGTTGTCTGCGTTAAACATCTAATTCATATGAGGGTTGAATCCACCATTAGTAATAAACCAGTGTGACCATTGAGTTTTAGCCATCACTCTTATACCAGTCCCTTGTCTGTATATTGCGTTCAATATACTTCCATTCTATGATCTTTTCTCCACATATTTATCTTGAGCTATGTATCAGAAAGTTGTTGGTTTTTTTCCCCTTTTACAGGGAGACCTGCGGCGCATGTGGTCAGAGCCCTTCCACCCAAAGACCAGCTCGCGTTTCCTGGAGGTATGATGCTCTTTGGGAGTGGAGATGAGCGGACAAGTGCGGCGTGCGGACCCTTCTCTTTGGTGTAGAGGGAGAGGGCACACACAGTGAGGCCATGGTCATCACTCATGCTTTCTGCCAGTCTTCTGTGAAACCCTCTGAACACCAGTGCGGACCACAACTCATCCTCGGACCCAGACTTTGCCCACTTTCCTCATTGTTGCTTCTTTCCCCTTTTTTTGTAGCCCCCACTTTGGTCAAAAGCATTTAGTTGTATGGGATTTCTATCACGTCTCATCTCATTTAAAAGGCCTCGTTCTCAATTTTTTAAATATTCGCGGCACCAGTTAACCACTCGGACAACCTCTACGGTCCTGCCTCCTTTTTGTGGACTTCGAGTTGTGAGACCAGTCTGGGGTTACTGTATTTTTTTGCATTGTCATTGTCCTTATTATAATGATTAATATTATGGAACAATTTAAAGAGACGCACACAGCCGAATGGAGTGTTGCTGTTGTACAGGACAGTGCAGAGGTGGAGTGGCCCTCCAGTGTGTCCTTCTTTGCCCCTGTGTTTCATCAGACAACACTGCACCGAGCCCCTCACCTTTCATCTGCTGCCCCATTCCCAGTCCTCACAAATAACTATGTATTTTATTTAGAAAAGTTTTATTCTTGGCATATACAGAAATGATGCATTATAAATTGTTAAGCTGCCCCCAGTGTTGAAGGGGCTGCCTCTATTTGTATATATCTGTACACATGTATTTGCAATACTTTTTTTTGAGTTTTTGTGTTTGGGTGCATGACGATTAGGACAGGAAACTAATGCCAACCAGCAGATCAATCCTGCTCCATTTTGACTGAAAACAATCTGCAATTAGAGGGTGTTTTTTCCTAAATCAGTCCCTGCCCTTTTATGGAGAAAAACTACACTGGTTGATAGCGTTTCCTGCTCTTGTGTTGAGTGTGCTTGAGTGTGAGTGAGTGATGCAGGGGAGAAGGTGGTTCTTTTAATGGTTTTAATTTGAAAACATGAGCTTGCTTGAAACGGTGACAATAGTCAGGTTTCCATACACCTGGGTATGTAGTTGAACATGAGACATGCCAAATGTCAAAACCTAATGATTACACTTTCAATGGCCAGTTTTATACCAGTCTTTTTCCGGGTAGATGGACTTATAAACAGTGTTTTTTGGAAATAAATGAATGTTCATTTTAAGGTTTTATATGTCACGTTTCATCATTGCAAGTTTTGTACTGTTTTACTGCACAAACTATAATGAAAACACTAAAAGCCTCTTATTTTAGAGGCTTATTACAAATCGTCTGTGATGAGATCAAACCCATTGTTCCATGATGGACAGCTCAGTGCATCTTATCTGAACTTTGAAAATGTCAGTGTTTCACCTCAGCTGAT
Source organism: Periophthalmodon schlosseri (assembly GCA_000787095.1). NCBI lineage: Eukaryota > Metazoa > Chordata > Actinopteri > Gobiiformes > Gobiidae > Periophthalmodon > Periophthalmodon schlosseri. The sequence continues at coordinate 8,997 of KN476177.1, forward strand.
GAAGGCCTGACTATTGTGAGTTTTTGGATTCACATACAGTTTACTGTGGTTAGGTTCAAAGTCACAAATTGTGTTCACTGAGTGTGTGTGTGTGTGTGTGTGTATTTGGTGTGCCTGATCAAATGACGTTCACAAAGTCTGTTTAGAAAATGGGAGACTTGGTCATCTAAATCATGACATTGTTCTATTCTGTGATAACCAGTTGGATGTGTTTCATCAATTGTTTCCAAAGTCTATCTCTGTCCCTCCACTGTTTTTTTTTTTTTGTGGTGCTTGCAAAGCGATACCTAATACATACTGGAAAAAATGCTGGGCAGGAAGTCAATGTGTGGATGACAATAATTCTTTTTTTTAATTTTTTTTTTTACTTTTTTATGCTATCTGACCGTGCATGATAAGTGTACAGTGTATGATTTCTCAGACTGCACCTACAGGGCTACAGCAGGCTGGTACCACCCGACTTGAGGTCAGAAGGACTGCCACTGGCCAGCACTGATCTCAAATGCCCAGTATAATGACAATGATAACAGAATCTGGTTGGGATGTCCAGCCCATGCAGTTTAAACTCATCATGGAACCACAACACCAAATCCTCACTTCTTTATAGATAGAAATTACACTGATTTTATATATGTGTATGTATACACATATTTACTGTTAAAAAAGCAAGTATATATGTGCATAAATACATTTATGGTATATGATATGACGATAAAAATAAATTGAGTTAATTTTTTTATTAGAATACTGATTTGTTTTTACCCCCTTGTTTGTAAAGGTTTTCTTTTGCATTAGTGCTTTAGTTTTTGTTTTTTTTTTGTTTTTTTTATTTTTTTCCCCCATCCAGCTGAGGACCTTACTCTGTTGATGCATTGATATTAAGGCTGAATGGATTCTGTATAGACAAATGGTGAATAAATAAATTAAGAACTGTGTAGTGAAACATGAATCCTGAAGCGCTTGATCTCGGACACCGTCTCCCTGTGCCCTGTCCTCTTTATCCTTGTTCAGGATTCTGCTGTAAATAAACATGACTCTTAACTGTACCATGGCTTCTGGGTCAGCCTACTTTAATGTCTTGGATGGCTGCATTTGTGCAAGCATTGCACACAATGCTGAAAATATACAAATTAAACTTTTAAAAATTTTATGGTTGGAAGACACATTTGACCATTAACAGTAAATTATTAGCAAATGTTTCTTTAAATTTAGGATTGCTTTATTTATTTCCTCAGTCTGCAGTCAGTGATGTTCATAAAAAGTTTACATACAAAACGATTCTGGCATTGCTTGCCATTGAGCATACACCATGAAACTCCTCATCAATAAGAAATCCACTGAAAAAATTAACGTGACAAAAAGCTCACTTTAAGTTTTGTCCGTAGAGGCGGCGTATTAATTTGGTATGGTTTATTTGCGTTTGGGTGTGATTTTAGCTCATACCAGCAGGTGGCGACAGATGACACGTTTGGAGCGCCACAGGGGAAGTCTGATGTGGGGCCCCTGATGTGGTTTCTGTTTTTAATGACAAACTGCTGCTTTATGTGTTTCTATCTTCATGGATAAAAAGCAGAAACAATATGAAGCCATCATTAGGATTTACATAACAGCATGAGTTAAATTAAACCCCAAAACACTGAATACCCAGCAATTGGGGATTTTGAATTGAGTGAGCCATTTCACAATTGCATCAATAAAAAGAAAAATGGGTGTTGTTTGATGAGGCAGTTCACTGAAAGGAAAGGCGTGCTCTCATCAAAGTGGAAGGTAATTGGTTCCTGCAGGGCACCAGAGAGAAAAGCTTCATGGGAAAATGGCCGCCTCAATGACAGAGCAAAGACGCTGAGTCAAGAGTTTAGAGAAAACTATAGCGAAACCATAGTCTATGGGAGAAATGCAGAGTTTTATGCTTCACTGTGAAGTCTTTTGTCTGCCTGAGCCTCTGTAGATGCTCACTGATAACAGATAAATGGACAGACAATGTTACTGGGTCACAATTGAAGTAAACAGCGTTTGACTAAATATATTCGTGAGACAGGATTAACTGCCGAAAAGAGCACTGTTTACCAAACACAGAGTTGGGGCCTAAGGGTTTGGTGACAAGATGTCTCTTTTAACATATAGTGTCTTTTGAGTTTTTCATAGCCTACCAGTTAAACATTGGTATAAATATATTTACAGTGTAACATTTTTTTATGAATTCTTTGCCATTTCAACTACATATCTCAAAATTATTTAACAAATTCATTATCTAAGCTAACTAAATAAATAAAAAGACAAGTTTTAGTTGGAGAAGGAGATACATTTTTTATTGTTTTGTTAATATTCCAATTGAATATAAAGATCCAAAATTTGCAAACCACTCAAGATTTTATTTACATAGTGCCATAGAACTTGTGATATGGGGTTTTCATTTTTTGTGTGTTTTGAAGCTCTGTTTGAAGTCCAAAGGAACGGATAACCTGACTTACTGACTGCATGGGGGGGGCGTTGACTCGGTGGTCTGCTGCTGGTAGAGTGGGTGGTGGGGGGTTGTGACAGGTCGCGGGGGTCAAGGCAACCAGGGCCCGCCCCTCATCACCTATTGGTCGGTGCCGCTGATGAGCCGCTCTCTGCTTTGAAGCCCAGAGGTGCACAGATTCCACCACGGACATGGGGATTTTAGCACATCGTTTGGAAGACATTTTTGGCAAGATGGTCCTAAAAATGGAGAGGCTGACTGGTACTGGGAATGCAAGCTTTTGTGTAGATGTCCAGCGTGGGCTGATAGTGAGATTACAGACAGGCAGGTGACAGGGCAGCCTCCAGTGACCCTCAGGACAGCAAGGAGCCATGTTAGGACTTACCGTGGAGGGGAAAAATATATTTGAGTACTTACACAGTTAAAAGCAGGTATCATCTTTAACATTAAACAGTGACAATAGAGAAAGCAGAAATAAAGTTACATTTATACGACGTAAACCCCTGCTACCAAATCAGTTACCGAAATATTTCTGCACTTTAATAAACAATAGAACAGTAGGCTATACAAAAACAGCCCAAATGACAGCAACTACAATGGTGTCACTAAAACACTAAAACACTAAAAGGGGACATAATAGCAGCACATAAAATATAAAGGATCCTTTTAAAATAGTGACAAAGTGGCAGTGATTTTTCTAAATGCTGATTTGTCCTATAGCTTTTTGCAAACTGCTATAGAAATCCAACAGAGAAAAAATCCAATAGAGAAATGCATGGATTATTTTATATTTAATTATTTTTTACAATGTGGTTAAATGTGTCTTTACATCATCTTTTCTATGTTGCCCTGTGGCTCAGTGAATGAGCTGCAGCACATATGCAGGGCAAATTACTTAAAATGAATCATGTTTGTAAAGTTTCTAGCAGATTCTTAAGTTGTTGTTTTTGTTTCGTTTTTTTTTTTTTTTTTTTTTTT
>KN476178.1:0-14447 GCA_000787095.1 Periophthalmodon schlosseri
ATATATAGATATATAGATATATATACACAGAATTCATTTCAACTCTGCACTGACATAGGCCTATTTTTTATAAACTATAGGCAAATGTCATATGGCATGGGCTCTAAAGCGCGTAGAAGCGCATAGCATATGGAAGCGCTTTGAAAAAAGAGCTGCTTTAAAAAAATATAAATGTGCTTTTGCGTCTGTTGGGTCATTTGGCTGTCACTTCTCATCGCCCACACACTTGTTCCTCTTCAAGTCGATGCGTTGTCATAAAGTACAATGACAGTGTTCCTGTTCTTAAATAAGAACGCTTCTTTTGCGCTCAAAGTTGTGGGTGGTCTTCAAGTGACAGCAGCGCATAGAGCACGGTCTATAACGTGTCAGTGCAATCAGCATCAGCTATTTGGATATCAAATTAAAGGATTAGGCTCTGTGTGTGCGTGTGTGTGCGTGTGTGTGTGTGTGTGTGTGTGGGTATGTGTGTGTGTGTGTGTGTGTGTGCGCGCGCGCGCGCGCGCACGCCGTTTGTGGTTTAAAGACGAGCTGTCTATTCCCTTAAGTTTGTAATTTTAAAGCCATGGCGGTGCGTAAAACCATGCCAAATTCCCAACGTGCGCCGAAGCAGAGCATGCGTACAATTATAATGCCTTTTATTAGTTTACGTTCCTGTAGTCGCTTAAATGGGTGTCTAACCACCTCTGCAAACGCTCCATGTGGATTTTAATGGAGTGATGCTGTGCGTAATAACTCCCAGTGCCGAATAAACTTCAATAGTCTGTTAACGTTTTTTTAGCCTCGTTCTCCCCGCAAATTACACAGTTTGTGGGATATCAATTAACACTGCTGAGCAGAAAATTATTCTTATTATATTTATCAACGGCACGGGGAGAAATGCGTTTGGACAATGGAGCTGCTGGTTTTGGTTTCAAAGAGTGCGTCTGAGCCCGCCCACTCTCCATCTCTTATAATCATCTGTCAAAACATCCACAAACAAGTTGAACCGTTTGCGCAGAGATCTGGTAAATAAAAGAAGCTTTTACGCGGCCTTCTGTTAAGAAACATGTGGTCCAACAACTCTGAAAAAGACCAATAGGCCCTGTTTTCTGTAGCCGGGCGAGTCCCGCTGCTTCTCTTTCTGAAACAGCACAGATGACATGAAAGCACAGGCCCAAAACACGGGCCTTTTGATAAGATTGCTTTTCAGACTTATAAATGTGTGTGGCAGAGCTTACACAGACCGCTTACTGCGTCCACATTCACTGCAGTGGACCAGGGGTCTGAACTGACAACATCAACAAACGAGCAGAAAGCCGCATTATGGCGGATTAGGAACTCGATGAAAAATGCTGCTACAAATTAGCAACGAAAGCCCCCAAAGACCGCGGCTAGATCCTTGTGCACTTTCAATTACGGACCTCCGAGGCCTCGCTTGTACCCCATTCATCTGGGCCCTTTGTAACTTACTAGAAAACGGTTCTTTACAAGAGCCATACAAGAGAGAAAACTTGCCCAGTGTTGCGTGATATTCATAGCTGTTTTAAACACCACCCAGTTCTGGGCGAAATATAGGCTTTTATTTAACAAGGTTCGTATCAATTTGTCATTTAGAAAATAAACATTTTGTTGCAAATAATTTCTAAGCATGTTTTGGTTCAACAAACATTTATTACTTTGTCATTACAACAAAAGGACCTCTAAACATTTAGATGTCTCTGTCTATGGCAGCACATGACTTTCACAGATTAACTCGTGAATAGAAACAAACAACAATTAAATTGAGAAAAAGAGAGGTACGACGTCTTTCAACAAAACAAACTTAAGCACTCCAATACCTGTCTATAATAACATAGCATGATGTCACAAACCTATTTGGAAACAGGTAGATTATAGTGGGATATTCTGGTGCGCGGAATCCCTTTGATATCCTTATGTGCTTTTCAATAATAAACCTGAGTTTACCGTCTCTTTATGTCAACAATAGCAGTGCCATTTTCTCAAAACGCACATGAAGGAAACAATATAAATCACCACATATTATTCTCGTTTGTGTTAAAAAGCACCCCCTTTAGGATGTCAACTTTAAATAGTAGGATATTTATATCCATTAATACAAATGCCAAAGACCAAAAGCAAGAAGACATTAACTTCCTCTTCTTTCTTGTTTCTAATATTCACATATTTACAATTATAAATAATCTCCTCTCCAATTACTGAAACTATAGGAGAAGAAAAAAGTCTTCAGAGTGCTGGTCCTACCTTCACGCGATGCAACTTGCTCAGGTCTATTAAAAGTTGTTTTTTTTTTGTTTGTTTGTTTGTTTGTGTTTTTTTGTTTTTTGTTTTTTTTTTTAAAAAGGGCAAGGGTTAACGTTGGGGCTTTTGCTAGTAAATGTCTGAGTCTGTGTTCCTGGTGAAACACTGTCCTGCGTTAGATTCAAATGTCCAGAGGCTGAGGCCAGAGTTGGTGTCAACATGGCCAAGATGTGCGCCTGTCCGCCCGGCTGCGCACTGTACGCGGAGCCGCTGGAATTAGTCGCGCCGATTATATTGTCTATTGAGAAGGAAGGCCGGGTTGGTGGGCTGCTGTCCGTTTTAAGAGGGGGCAAAGATGGGCTTAACTGGGGATAGAATGGTTTTGCGCTTAAAAGAGACGGTAGAGGATGCGGTGCTGGGAATAGCGAAGCTGAGGGCAAGGTGCATGGTGAAGTTCCTGGGAAAGGGAACGAAGCGCTTGTGTGATGCGAGTGATAAGGGTTGTGGTGGAAGTTTTGAAGCTGGAGTCCGTAGTTGTATCCATAGGGGCCGTATCCAAAACCAGGCAGATACCCACCCGCGTCTCTGAGGATCTCATTGCTTTGATGCCTCTTGAAGCGTTTTCTTCTGCGCAAGAAGCTCCCATTGTCGAACATATCAGCCGAGTCTGGGTCAAGGGTCCAGTAGTTGCCTTTTCCTGGGTTTCCAGGTTCCCTCGGGATCTTTACGAAACAGTCGTTCAGGGAGAGGTTGTGACGGATGGAGTTCTGCCACGCAGGAAACTTCTCCCTGTAGTATGGAAACCTGTTGCTTATGAACTCGCAGATCTCGCTCAGAGTTAGCCTCTTCTTGGGACTTTGCAGGATGGCCATAGTGATGAGCGCTATGTAAGAGTACGGCGGCTTCACCAGTGCGTTCTTTCTGAGTTTGCTGTCGCCTACACCAGAGCCTGCACCCGAGCTAGAGCCCATCTGATCCGGGGGACACTCCGAGCCGCTATGTCCAGGGGAAGGAACGCCATCCGCCGCGTTGTGTGAGTAGTTATCGTCCGAGTCATTGTCCAAGTTGAAGTCGTGATGGAGGTATTTCCCGTCCTTCCCGGATAAATCACCCCCGACCACATCGATGTCCACATCCTCGGACAAAGCAGAGCTGTCGGACATATCCGTTCCTAAAGTCATCCTTTGCAGCGATCCTCTGGCCCAGACTTCCTCCTGCTCTGCTCAGGGACGAGCTGCAACTGAGAGTGGACCTCCCCCTTTGCGTCTTTAGACCACCTTCAACTGGACTCACACATGGTACAGGCGGAATGAATGAAATGGCTCTTTCTTACTTGCGTTTCGACTGAAGCTCCGAGTTGTAAAATTTGTAAAATTTTTAGCCGTTGTGGGTCTGGATTTTTGGTGCAGCTTGAGACTCCACTGTGCTCAGCAAGATGCCTTCTCCTGTCTCAGTCTCTGTCCTGGGGTCTTCTAGCGCACGTGATTGGGCGAGTATCTAGTCGCACTGTCACACTGTCAACTTTAGCCCATCAAAGGTATTTATAGGAGCAAACAGGTCACGTGGTTCCAGAGTTCCTATCATCAGAAATAGTTCCATTTTCAGTAATGATAAAACTTAATTTTATAATTATTGATTTCTTTTTCTGTGTGACGTTAATGAATCCTGTATTTTAAAAGCATTCAAACAATAACAACAACAATAAATATAGGCTTATAATATAATAAATAAAATTATATAATAAAAAATAGAATCATTATTAAAATAATTGGATTTTCTATGTATAAATCGCAATTTGCCCATTTTCTATGAACCAAGCAAACAAAAATAAAGAATAAGCTTATAGCATAGCATAGCATAGCATAAGAAGTTTAACATTTAAGAAGTAAGAATTATAAAGTGCTTTGACCTCACTAGGATCTGCGGCCTGTAATTGAGAACGCTGTAGGCCTATAGATGAGCTAAGATAAATAGCCTAGTTTAATCCAGTATAGCATTTTAATGAAGAAGTGCATATAAGAAAATGTATATAAAATATGTAGTTATTTAAAATACCCTTTTTTCTCTGTGCCCGTTAAAACCTTACCTGACCTTACCCTCGAGTCCAGACCAAATGGCACGGAGCTTTACGCGCAGCATAGTGCCACAGCTAACGCACAGAGTGCTACTATCATAATTAACAGAGGCCTATTAGAGACTATCCAGAAATGCACCAGTTATTTTTGTTTTTCATTATTTTATTTTTTCCCATTTATTAATCCGTATAATGCAATTTTAATCTTAACGTCTTGAAAGAATAAAATGTTTAAGCCTATATAATAATTTATATAAACTATATTGTGCTGATAAAATGTATTTGCAACGCTACATTATTAGGAGAATATAAACATAAAATCATGGAACACATTTAATCCAAGGTATTTCTGTTGCAGTGGCACAGTAGCATTAGGCAAGGTTTGGCGAGCCCTTGGATTGTTTTTAGTCCTAAAGCGCCCCCTAATGGATGCGTTATGTAAAGCAGAAATAGAACTGTAAATGATTTCAAGGCTGTTTAGATTTGACCATAAAATATAAATGTTTTCAGTTTAATTTAAACCAAAACCACGCATGATTTTCTGCATTTCAAATTTAGGCTTATTTATTGAATATAGCTTATAGCCTTAATTGTGCATCTGTGAATGTGTTTATTAAAAGGTGCACTAGCCTTCAGGTCGGCTGTCTCCAAAAACGGGTATTTTATTGCCTATAAATTCGGGGTCTCCTCGCCACAGACCTGGCCTGTAACTTGGCCTGCAGCGTCACGGCTATTGAAATGAATAAGTTTAATGCCATATTGTGGAACATTCGAGACAAAGCAAAAACATCTAGGTAAATTCGTGTATTTTTAACTATAGTCTATAGGACTATAAATTTATGTCAACTGAGGCTTTCCAAAAACTGCCAAAACTAAATTTGTGGGTTAAGTTTAAGGACAGGGTGAACAATGCAGAGGGTTTTTAACCTTAACTACCTTTCACTAGTTCGTTTTGACTGCACTGCAGGCTGTCAGGAGCCAGATGCCTTAATGTTTTAGAGCTAATCTCTGCCCTCTAGTGGTGAAGTTATGTAAGTAGGCAGTACCTGGTAAGAGTTTCACACGTTTTTTCGATTGTCTTCCCTTCCAGTTGTGTCTTAGAATCACAACCTTAAAATCATAATATCTTTTTGCGAGACACCCTTTACAAGCCAATAGCCTATCAATAAATAGCTATGATATTATTTCATTTATCTTATTTAAATTAAAACAAAAAAGTGGTATTAATCAACAAGAAGTAATTAAAAGAATTTACAAACATCTTTTATTTCGATTAGACAATTTTAATTATAATTGACTATAAATAGGTAACAAAATACAAAGAGCGGCTTTACACCTACATGTTCTGTATCACAAAATAAACAATGACCAAAATAGATCGAGGGTGACATGTTTGTAGATAGGTGCCCTTCAATCAGTCGGCCTTATAGTTCTTTTCACATGTATCTTTCAAGACCTGAGGCAAAGTTGGCTTGCCTCATATACGAATTATTGTATGAGTTTATGTTGGTCAATCCCAGCAGCTGTTCCGTGTGTTCGGCGCATGAGCTGGTGCGTATTGGGGGCAGTGTAACTCTGTTGGCAGAACAGTATACCTGTGAGCCCCCTGGCGAGAAGCCGGACTGTGTCATAGTGGGAAGGTTTGGGGGCGATGCTGTTGTGGAATATGGGTACGAAATGTTGGTACTATTCCTGCTTAATATGTTAGTATTTTGAGTCTGAAAACATGCGGATGGGTCCGTGGGAGTCACAGAGCAACCAGGGTTCATAGCGCCAAGATCGCCTCCTCCTAGAGCTAACTGGGAGTTCAAATCCGCGCCTTGCCCAGGTTGTTGGCTGATGATGTTGTCAATGCTGAACATGCGCGCTTGACCAGGCGCGACCCCAGCAGCAGATGTTTGGTAATGGTGCAACATGGCGGGATGTTGGGGCGCATAGCCCGAGCCTATCCCTGCGTAAAGCGTGTTGGGATAGGTGGTTCTGCCCATTGGAGTGGGAGTGAAGGCACTGGAGCTCTGCATGTAACCTGGATAGGTGCTCACATCTGTGCGCTTGAACCTCTTTCTTCTCCTCAGAAAACTGCCGTTGTCAAACATGTCTTCAGCAGCGGGATCCAGGGTCCAGTAGTTGCCCTTTCCAGGTCTGCCCGGCTCCCTGGGGATCTTCACAAAGCAATCATTGAGCGTGAGGTTGTGGCGGATGGAGTTCTGCCACTTTTTGGAGTTCTCTCTGTAAAAAGGAAAGCGCTCCATGATGAACTTGTAGATTCCTCCCAGAGTAAGCTTCCTGTCTGGAGAGTTGGCAATGGCCATAGCGATGAGGGCGATGTAGCTGTAAGGAGGTTTTCCTCTCTGGACCGGCCTCTTCCTCCGGCGGCTCCCAGTGGGCAGATTCTCTTCGGTCTGGCTCAGAGCAGAAGCATCTTCCACATTGGGGCTGCTGCCTCTAGGCTCAGACTTGATCAAAATGTTGTCTTTGGAGTGTGGCTGTAGCATGAGCGCAGAAGGCGCAGGAGGCAGAGACGAGTCTAAACTTACGTTTGGAGACATGACAACAGGACTGGCCTCAGCGGGCGAGTGTTGGTTCTCTGCAGTCATGTTGCACATGCCAGAGTAATAAGAATAGTTTGGCAGATTCATAAAAGAAAACCTAAAAAGTTACCCTCAGTTGGAATTAGAAAATGTCACGTGCGTAATTTACGCGTTGGGACTGCTACTGTGGAAAAAAGAACCCCTGTCCCGCTGTGAGTGAGTCTGGGGCAGTCAGGGCAGGTGAGAGAGACGTGGGCCGTTTATAAGGCTGGACATATGACGCCACTGAGTCACTGATGACGAGGGGAGAACGTCCAGTGCACGAGGATCTGTGAGCTCTGAAGCAGCATAAATTAAAATTCATATTCACCATTTTTAATAACAAAAAATTGAGAGTGGCCACCACATGTTTATCAGTGTTGCAGTGTTTCAGTATAAAGAAGCCACCTGTGGTGTTGTCTATGTTTCAGCTCTAGCACACAGCAAGGTCACACATAAATTTAAACTTAAACTACTAAACTATGTTTGAATTGAGAATGAGATTTACAGATAACTTCTCCCTCTGAACTCTCTGTGTATCCAAACAACACTGCTTCAGCTGCACTGCAATTCTCCACCAATCCACCAACTGATAACGAATAACCAACAACTCAAAAGAACCAATCTAACTATAAAAGCTTTTGGGCCTGAAAAGTAAATCTCCCCGTCATTTCATTTTCATTTTTAGAGACTGATAATCAAACAGCCCATGGGCTGTGGAGGGGAACTGTTATCTTATGGATTTTGAAGTCAAAACACACCTCTGCAAACAATTGATATAAGGACAACACCCTTTAAACACAAGCTTATTGTAGAATAAATGGTTAATTTGTTAAATGGGGGAGGGAGCCACAAATAAGGTGTGATTAACTAGCTTTATTTATGAAAAAGGAAATTATATTGTGAGTCAACCCATGATTTTCAACCAGTGTGTACCTTGAGGGGTTACAGTAAAAAATAATAAAAATTAAATTAACCTAATTATAGTGATAAATTAACCTAAATTGTAGAACCATGCTATTCCTTATAATACCTTATAGATTGGTCTACTTTCAATGTAAAGAAAGAAAAAAAAAAAATCCAGATTACATCTTTTGTACCATACACCCTTTAATTATGGCTACTAAAGTGGACATTTGGTTATCATATAGCATGTATCAACATTTATCAGAATGTCTGTAGTATAAATATCAGAACTGTGTTCATCAGATATATTTCAGAGGAACAAATACAAACTTGAAGTAGTTTCAAAGGTTAAGATGTTAACTTCAGGTGGACACAACTTAACTATGCAATTCTTGTGTTTTAATGGGTTTCCACTGCATCTGACATCAAACGTGAAAGGATAAACTACTTTTCAATAATAATAAATATTAAGTGGAGATTGTTCTTGGTCATCCTCACAGATGCGCACACAGACTGATGAGTCTCGGCCACAGCTCAGACAGTGCTAAGCTCGTGGAGCTACTCACAGCCAGTGTCTAACAGCTTCAGACAGGCGTGGGAGCACGGATGTATCAGAGAGGATCTGCCCTCGGAGCTGCCAGGTCAGGCAGGACAAACAGGGCTCAGGCCAGGAAACGGCCTCTGCCTCGGGGCCTGGCCTCCTGATAATCCCCTCTCACTGCCCCCATACCCCATCAGGCACTACTTCTGCACACCTCTGTCAGATACTCCACAACAAGGCCTCCTTAAATATAGTGCCAACCTGCAGAGCAAGTGGTCTGCAAAGATAGATAGGTTACATGTTATATTTTTTTCTGCAGATTGACTCAATTTAAAGACATTAGAGCTGCTAATGGGAATATTATAATATTTTAAACAATGATGATGGGCAGCTACCTTGATAGATGGGAAAAAAAGAAAGCTCAAACATTTAATGTGATAGTATACATTGTTAACAAAAGTTAACTGGGCAGATGAAGTTGCTGAGCAAACACCTCATCCATCCATTCATTCGCAAAAGTGGCTCTAGGGCCGAGAAAGAGGGGGCATGAGAAAGAGAGGGGGATAAAAAGAGTGTGAGCCAGAGAGATAGGGAGACACACAGGAGAGAGAGGGGGACCTTTTCTTGCCCAAGCTCATCAAGTACGGGCCAGGGCTCCTGAAAACGCAGGGATTACAGGGTTCCACCACTGTACGGGATGGGGCCGCCTCTGCTTCGTCCTGCACTGCACGCTACACTGCTCCACTAAAGCACTGCACATGGTTCTCACACACACAGCTACTCACTCATGCCTGGTGGATGCTGGACTTTCACATCAGTGTCAGAACAGTGTCAGAACAATCTGCACATCTATAGGCAATGAGTCAGTAAATAAAACCAAAATAAAAACTATTCCCTCTCTTGATACAACATGCTGACATATTTACAATTCCAGTATAGACCTACAAAAATATATCTAAAGTAATCTGTCCCCAAGACACCTTTTTGCCCTTAGCAACAGGACCAAGGATTTTATCTACAAGAGCGAACATCAGGGTAGGTTCACATCTCATTGATAACCACCTTTATAAACCCTTTGGAATGTTTAGTGACAACTGATTGTGCTGATAATGCAATGCTAAACACACAGAAACTTGTGATATTTGTTTCCAGAGGGGATTCAAAAATGTCTTGACGACTAAAGTCCCAAGGAAACGTGTGGCATGAGTGTTACATTTAATCTTTTGAGCAGTCTATTGGTGTGAGCAATGTCAAATCACGCTTGTTTTGAAGAGCTATGGGTTTGTTCTTGATTTTTACATGTACAGAGGGGGGTATCAGTGAGGTCATAGTGACAAAGATGAATCCTTTTACAGACGTCAGAGTTTCGGAGAAAGGCAGAAACAAGGACCTGCTTTGAGACACTATGGACTGTCTTTCAACATGCACTTCTCAGCCTTTCACCTCCTCCACATCAGCTCAATTGTACTTTTTTCTACATTAAAAGAGGAAAATCCTTGTGGCAAAATGACAAAATTGGCAAAACATTAATGAGAGAATACAAAATGAATTATGTAGCATAGCCTATAATGTCTCCTTGGATTCCAACAACTGTTCTTCAATCACTATAAGGTATTGCTTACTGAGGAAAGATTGATAGGCAGCACACACGGCCCACTGTTGTCTTATTATTAATTAGTATTATTATATTATTATGGCAATATGACACAAAAAATAGACCTTATAAGTCAGAAGTCTATCCTATGATCCTGATCTTCCTATTTACATCCACACCCACTAACGCATTTGTCAAAACAGATGGGATCAGCACATAAAGGCTTGTACAAACAACTAAAAAGAAACCTTAAGGAGTTTCCTAGCTCTTTTAATGCCTTCCTTTGTCTAACCTTGTGGATATAACTCTATTAGAACAAGCTTTTTAGAAGACAAGCCAGAAAATGTTATTGAAGGAACACTTTTACATCCCTCTAGTGGCTGCATTGTAGGCCACCTGTATTTCAGATGTGTCACTCTGTGCTGGACTAGCTAAAATAGAATGCGCTTTCTGTAGTGACTATTTATCAACGAAAACTAACAAACAAAAGTGGTGAGCAAACCTAGGACTAAACATAACTCAAATAATGACTTTGGGCACCATGAGTACATGGTTTACACAGTAAAACACAACAAAATCAATGTTCAGGTCCAGAAATGCATTTCCATAAATTTATTTCCACATGAGCAGGCAAACAAACAAGGTTACATGTTCAGGCCTATTTGCTGCCTCTCCTGCCGACATAGGCCCACCCAGGTGCGCTCTGGTCTACCTGTACTGAACACTTTTATCCCCTAAGTGCCCCACAGACTAAATCAACTCAACAGAAAAGGTGAACAATAGCAATTTAAACAAATTAGCAAAACATATAGAAATATTAACATAGCTAAATTATATAGCCTCTTAAATATGCAAATTAACCAAAAATAAATTGGTAACTCATTTCACATAAACAAAAACGAATAAACTCATCGTAGAATAAACAAAAATAGGCAATTAGCTCCTACAGTTTATTTAACATTAAATTGTTTCAAATTATTGAATTCAAGTCAAAATGGGCATATCACTTAACATATGGAAAATGAATTAACTTTAGCTTACATTAATTAATTAATTAGGCATGTAAATATTTATTATGAGCTTTACAGCAGCTTTTAGGCGGAACCATACATTGGGAATTTGTTTCTGTCGAAATAAAAAAAACGCCGTAGAGGCGGTTTTCTCAAACAAAGATGGCGTCCAGGCGAACGTCAACAGTACCCAGAAGTTTTAAAAGCTCTTCTGCAGATACTAAAAGGTGACGCCAACTGCAGTGTCGACTTCGCTTGGCTTAGTCTAACCTTATCACGCTACAGTATATTTTATGTAGAATCATACGTTGGTTGGATTAAACTCTTTTTCTCAATTTTCATTTCAGTTCTAAGGCCGGAAATGTTACAAGTAAGGCTAACAACAGCGGCAATGAAAACAAAAGTGTTAAATGTAAGTGTGTAATTTCATTTATTCTCAAGTCAATCGTTTTTTATGTATGAGCAGAGCAGCTGCTCATACATAAAAAGATATTTACGATATGGTTAGCTACCTAAAGCTGAGAAAATATAGGTTCAAAACGAAACAATTGTCTTCTAATATGCAGTAGCATTATTAAAATGTTGCTATAACATTCTGTATAATTTTTTTTTCAGCAAGTGGGACAGTTGTGAAATCACGTTATCTTCAATCCGCAGAGAAAACTGCTCTTTCAAAGGTTGGCCTGTGAAATCTACATCATATAGTTGTCACCCAAATAATGCAAATAACCAGACACGGAAATATATTTTACTACATAATTTTGGGGTCACGTTAAGTTCATTCACAAATAGATATTTTCATTTGCAGAGCAATTCATCTAACAATGAGTCTATGGTGCCTCCTCAAAGACCTGCTTCACCTAAACCCAGACCAAAAGTGAGCACACCCCCAAGGCGATCAGTTGCCCCCCAGGCTCTTACAACTTGTGAGTCCCTCATCATAAGTTATAAGGAAGTCAATTGTTCTTTTTTTTTTCTTTTTTTTTTTTTTTTACTGAAATGTTTTTTATTTTTGTTTTGTTTTTTTAATGTGTTTACTCTACACTTATTTGCAGCAATCATGGCAAAAGAAAATGAACCTTCCATTCTTGAAAAATATGTCATGCAATCAACTTTTTCAGATGGACATTGCTTACGTCCAGATTTTGATATTTCAGTGATTAAAGGTATATAATATTTCTCGCATTGGGATATGTTGCAATATTTTATGACTTATTTTAATTTAATTTGTATAGAAATAAATCCTTCAGAGAATTTCACAGAACCTGAGCGGAACCCTGTTCCAGAGAATGACAAAAGGATAATAGAGATGCAAACATTGTTGCTGGCCTATCTAACTGCTAAGGTAATTCCAGTCATTTAACAGGATGTGATGAAGAAAACACTGAATGCATGCTATGCTAACTTCCTTTTAGATGGAGAGCAATACAACAAAGCTTCAGGTAGAGGCAGAAACCAGGATCCTCCAAGAGCTGGAAGAAGAAGAAGCGCTGCGTATTGAAGTTTTGGATAAGAAACGTCAGTATAACTTAAAAGAGAAGAACCGACTTCTAAACGAGCTGTTAGATGTGCAGGTTAGTTTGGTCTTTTTTAGTATTATTACTAAATCATTACTATGTACTGGCCTTTAATTGAGTCTGTGCATAAAACAGCTCCCTGTCTAGTTCCCGTCACAAAGTCATTGTCACCACTTCCACACTTATTAAATTCCTATGGGTTTTCTGCAGAGTTGTAAATAAATATTTCATTTTAAATCATTTAATGAAAGTAGGTGTTTTTGCTGAACTAGAAGTTTGTTTTTGCTAAGCTAGAAATTTGATTTTGATTTTGCTCAAACCTCATAGGATTGCAATTGGTGTGGAAGTGGTGACAATAACTGACCTAACTGAATAAGTGACCATAACTACCTAAGGCCAAGTGACAGTGTTCAACAGTAATTTGACAGCTATTTTTCACCAGATTGCATCATTGACCCCTATAGCAGAGGCTGCCACTCAATTCACTGAAGAATACAAGTCCTTTGCAGCAGCTGTTGATACCACACGTCATGAATTGCCTGTTAAGAATTTCTACATGAACAGAGAGCGGAGGGATTTTCTAGGTTGTAGTTTACTCTTTCAGTTCTTATTTGCGTATGTCTGTGTTGAATGAATGATGCATTTTATATCAATAATATTCAACACTTCTTACAATTATAGACAAAGCA
This sequence comes from Periophthalmodon schlosseri, assembly GCA_000787095.1. Lineage (NCBI taxonomy): Eukaryota > Metazoa > Chordata > Actinopteri > Gobiiformes > Gobiidae > Periophthalmodon > Periophthalmodon schlosseri. Next base: position 13,140 of record KN476178.1, read on the forward strand.
GAATCCTCCCTAAAAGAGAGTGAGAAGTTGTTTGAAGAGTGCACACATGGGCATACACAGGACAACTGTACATCTCTAGAGTTTCTTAAAAGCATGAAAACCATTTCAAAGGATATTGGTCAACAACTTACAGGGTAAGGGCATTATATATTGTTTAGTTACAATCTGAGTGCTGTTTTGTTACAGTACAGTACAAAATGAATACATTTCATGGCAAATATTGACTCCCTGGCTGTAGGCTTTTAAAATATGTCTTGTTAATGCTGCAGTGCATTTTCGGAGCTGCTGGAGCTGTCGTCTTTGATCTGCCGACAAACCATCCATCTTCAACAGGCTGCAGAAGAAGAGCAACTAGGAGCTGCTCAGACACATAAGCTCTTCTCCCTTAAATGAGTGGATGCACTCACACACTTTGTATTTAGCAGGCTTTTATTGATTTTTGGAATAAAATTTCACCCTTGAAATGAGTTGGTATATATATGCATTGCAAATGGATTTTGAAGTATTTTGACAAATTGATCAACATCATATCATTCACTATATTTTTGTTTGTTTTTGCTGTAATGGTAGTTATATTGGAGTTGTAAAAAAAATATGTGGAAAACAAATCAACAAATGATTACACAAAACTGTATTAAAGTATCTTCCATCTGCCAAGAAAGTCATGTTCTTTGTTAATTAGTACCCCATAATCTAAGATAAATTATTAATTTCAAGTTCTAATTGTTTAGAAATTATGCCAAAATAACTTTGATCATGTAAAAATATAAATGTATTTCATTTTTTACACTTATTTCACTGCTGGCAATTATATTATTTCATATAGATATAAACTAGATATAAAGATATAAACTAGAGAGGATGTTAGATTTCAACAGGGCGGATGTGACGTCTCCCTCCCGTCTCCCTCCCGTCCCCCTCCCCCTTACGCACACAAACAAAACAAATGAACCGTAGGAGGATCAGGAAAACACCCCATTCATTGTGAGTGCCATTTATTCATTTGAAACCTATTCGTACACTGAATTAAACTCTAAAAATATAATCTAATATGCTGCTACACCCACGCTTTCGGATATCCCGCTCTGCAAATTGAGTTAGCGAACTGTAGCCTTTCATGCTAGCACCGAGATGTAAACAGCACAGCATGTGCCTACACGCATACATACATACATACACACACATACATACATACATACATACATACACGCATACACGCATACATACATACATACACATACATACATACATACATACACACATACATACATACACACACATATACATACACACACATACATACATACA
>KN476178.1:14806-40012 GCA_000787095.1 Periophthalmodon schlosseri
ACATACATACATACATACATGCATGCATACCTTCTTAAAGGTTGTATTTGAGACGGAAAATCAAGGTGAATTTTCTTTTACCAACAGCCACTGTATTATAAGACCCCTTTGGTAAACGCTGAATCAAACTAAATACCCTATGTTAATTCCGAACAGCTCAAACTCTCAAAAGAGGGCTGAGGCAGACGAATGGAAAACCTCAAATCAACAATCATGGCGAGACCGAGGCTACAAACAGGAGGGCACACTGGAGACGCCCGTGGAGGAGAGTGTACCTAAAGGAACATGCCAGACCATGTGCCCTGCCTTTGAAATGAGACAGCGACAAGCACAGCACCGCCTCCATCAATATGAGATATTGACAGGGACAGAGAAAAATCGTCAACCCAGAGCAGACCCCTTGCGTATGGTGAAGGAGTATGCCAGACCAGCAGCAGGCAAAGACTCCACAAACCCCAGTGCTCTTCGATCCCCAGATGTGCTGCAAAAGACTGTGCACTATCTTATTGACGAAATAGCTACTTCCCCAAATCTACATCCTTGGACTGAGGTTAGTTATTTTAACACATTAAAAACATGCATAAAGGTCAGAGTCCTATTTCAGGACCCAGGTCACTAAAATACTATACATGTATTTGTTAACTTAAAATACATACATTGTGTATTAATAATTCTTGTTTTTGTTTTAGGTATATGGGTTTGTTTTTGATCGCCTGCGTGCAGTGAAACAAGACATGATTATTCAGCGGCTATCTGGGACAGACTGTGTGCCAATTCTGGAGCAGACTGTTTGTTTTCTCATTTATGCATCATACCGTCTTTGTGGTGAGCCTCTTCGGCTTTATGATCCCAAGATCAATGACATGCATGTACAGGAAAATTTGAGGTGGCTTCTGGACTGCTATGTTTCTGGCTCAGCACCGAATGACCACCAGGAAGAGTATGAAGCACTGAATTTGCTTTACAATTTAGGTTGGTAATAACAATAGATTATCAAAATTATGTTTTATACATACACTGATTTTTAGTAATAAAATTCACTCTATTCATATATTTTAATGCTTTTATTTTAACAAGGTTGTACAAAGGCCCTGCAGCGTGTCATGCAACTTCCAGAGGGACTCCGCAGTACTCCTGACATTTCATTGGCTCTGTCAATCAGTCGTGCTTATCTTGAACGTAATCCAGTTCGTCTTCTTAGATTGGCTAAGAAGTTGAACTTCCTACAGACATGTGCTCTTCACCGCCATCTCACAGCTTGTCGAAGGGACCTTCTTCTAATATACAGTCATGGATTCAGCAGCCGTAACTGTCGTTTTCCGCTTGAGAAATTGAGTCATCTTTTGGATTTGGATACATGTTATACAACTCAGTATTGCCAATTATATGGAGTTGAGATAAACTTAGAAAATAAAGTCATCTTTACCAAAAGTGCCTTTACTGAGCTTGAACAAGGAAAAGGACAGTGTTTACAGTATCACAATACTGCAACTGAAAAACTGAAGTTAATTATGATGGGATGTAGAGTTTATGAATAATGAATAATGCTGTACAGTGTGGCATGTTTAGGTAGAATAATTTTATTTTAATTAAAAGATTGTTACTGCTCAGTGTTCTAAAAGCTGGAATTCACCTCTGATTCATTTCTCATCTCTGTTCATCTGTCTTTTTTATTTGCTTAAAGTGATAATATGTAACTTTCTGGAGGTGGAAAGTCAACTGCGTAGAAAGTTAAAACCACACTTCAAAACATTTCCCATGGAAGTACATACATTTTATGCCATACTGTGGAAGATTATAGCCAAAGAAACAACATTTCCATAGAAACAAGAAGGAGGAGGCCCTCCTCTAGGCCAAGTAAGAGTCAGTTTTGTGGAGAAGCAAGCCCACTCAGAGTAAGGACACATGATGTTCTATGTATATGATGTATAAAAACATCGATAATGGAAAAAAAATAAAATCTGCATCTCCTTTTATATTTTATATAGTTTCTTTCATTTGTGTTTTGTCTGTCTTGAATTGTGTGAAACGTCTTTGAGTGTCATGAAAAGTGCTATGATTTGTTATAAATAAATACAAAATTAGTTTGAAGGGACAATTCAATTGTATTTATTATCAATTTATGATATACAATGTATGTACAATATAGTTCTATGAGTAGTCTATGCCTGAATAAAATTATTGTTTATTTTTAATAGTTTTATTTTGTAATCCAACATTTGTTGCTTGGGTCTTCTTTTTAAATTGAATATCTGTAGTTCATAAGATTGCCCACATGATGGCAGCACTTGTTTACGACACGCCACTTGAACGGAGGAAAGCCCAAAACTTTAATTGAAGTCTTCCTTTTATATGGAACGGTTTGGAAAATAAAATATGCATACAGTATAAATGATTGCGTTATAATTTTAGTTATCTATAGAGGGAAAGAAAATGTAGCCTACAAGATGTAAAGTCTCTATGTAACCTAATCTGTGTTACAGGCTTAGAGCAGTTCTGGTGGTTTTGGTCAGACTTTGCGCAGTCCATAGAGAAGCCCAAGTGAATGGAGCGCACACCTCTGCTTACAGCGGAAGAAGTACGAGCAACTTGAAAGACATTTCCACAAGTAACAGAGTGAGCGAAGATTGCGGAGGAGACTTTAGGGACTTTCAACATTTGAGCGTTTTTAGAAGCTGAAGTGGGAGGACGCTTATAATAAGTATTGGTGAAATATGATCGAACAGAACCGGGGCGGGTGAAGGCACATGGGAGAGGACTGCCCGTATATTCTACTGTGGGCTCTAAAGAAAAAAGCGATTTGCTTGGAAGTGGATTTGACGAAGTGGGATGGTAAAACAGCTGATGTTTGTTTCTAAGAGAAGCTATGCACATATAGCGCTCGAGTCAGCCCCAATGGACAGACTGAGTGGACTGTAGATAGCCTACACTTGAAGATTAGTCTTCTGAGAGGGTACACAAATCCAGCCGTATTATCGTTAATGTGGCCAAAATGTTGCACTGGTCTTTGCTGAGTGTTTTATGGACTTTGTTCATCTGCAGCAGAAGTTATGCACAAGAACGACAGTAAGTACTCAAAAGTTGCACGGGACGTTTTGGATGTGGTGTGCTTTACTCAGAAAGGGCCAGTGTTGATTTAACTCAACTTGAAGAGAGAAATTTCTAAAATAATTGTGTAATAATGTCCTGTATCATTCATATTTTTAATTTCTTATTGTAGCCGATGCATTTTAGGCCTAATACATCAGTCTACTATGTGTTTAATGTTGCAGGCTAAATATTTTGCATAGGCTGTTACAGTAAATTATGACAGTGGTGGTGCCCATTCTGGGACGGATGCAGATGTGTCAAGAAGAGCTGAATGAAGAGGGAGAAATGTTGCCTGATAATTTTATCTTAGTTATAGCAGTCCAGAACTCTATTATTATAGTGGATGGCACAAATCCTTCGTATTCACTTTACAACCTATCGATAACAGTTTGCCTTGCAATGGTATTCACCAGCCAATACAGCCTCATCTCAGCAGATCAAACACACACTCAATTTCCTTTTATTATCTTGCTTTCCCTCAAGCCTTATTTTTCAGGGGATTTTCTCACGACTTTCTCTCAGGATCTTTTGAGTTGCCCCTGGCTGTAATGCTGTATTGCCGTAATGCCAACCACCTGATCTCTTTCCCAGGCGTGCAAAAGAGTTTGTTCTCATAGCTCTGTTCACTTCTAATTTGTCTGATCATCATTTTTGAGTTCATAATAGCCTTATTTGCCTTTCTTAGAACTCAAAAAAACACTCATGTGTGATTAAGCCAATCAAATACATTGATATTTCTTATGCCACATTTCATCATAGGTTTGAGTTGTCACTGAACAAATGTGTGGTGACAACATGCTGTATGCTTGATTGTTTGTATGTATGGTCATGATGTTTCTTTTTTAAAATGATTCATTATAAGCTTCAAAGTGTGACCTTTACAGCCTAATCCTTTTTTCCCCCACAAATAAAGTGTTATAAATAAATAAATAAATAAATAAATAAAAATCTCATTATTATCACATTATTTTTCAAATGCAAACCATGTTGGTGCCAGACAACATAAAGAAAACAGAATAAACATGAGAGGGTCAGTAATCATTGCTCACATGCCCTGGTGTAGTAATGGTAATTTAAGACAAAATAAAGCCTACAAATTGCATTTTTCACTGTGTTCAATATTCATTTATCTCTTGTCCCCCTTGCTTCCAGGGGTTACTTGGTTGCTGCCCCATCCTTGTTTCGGGCAGGCACAGAGGAGTCCATAAGTGTGACGATCTTCAATGCAAAAGCAGAGACACGAGTCCAAGTGCAGTTGTCAGTAAAGGGTCAGGTGGTCGCCCACAGTCATTCCTCAGTGCTTGGTGAGAATAACAGGCTTTTTTCTAATTATCTTAAAAGTGAAAAAATGCTCTATAAACTTCACTTAACTTTGGGATATTTTTCCTGATCATTACAGCAAAATTAGATAGACAGCTGATTACTATTAGCAACATTTAAGCAACTTCTCTTTGAGCAAACCCTTTCTCAAATAATTGGTGTATTCGTCCTCTTGTTTTTATAGACAAAGGTACCATCAATCTAAAGGTCAGTTAAAATCGTATTGTCCTTTACCAACACTGCCCAATAGAAATGCATGACACAGTTTAATAATGCCAGCTGCACCTTAGTATGAGTGCCATCTTGTCTGTTTGCACATTCCACATGGCAAAATGCAAAGCCATACTAACATTATTGTGATGCTACATCTGTATCCGCTCAATATGCCACAGCTGTTGATGTGCATGTACCGCTTCCGCAGTCAGAGAGAGATCAATGTAGCATGCAGGATTTGCTTCTTCCAGTGTCTGTGTGTTTCCAACTTGCGCCCCTCACTGTGAACCACACCCTCATTCTCTTAACATACTGTCATCTATAAAGAGCTATGCTTTTTGGGTTTCATTTCTGTTTCCCATTGTGTCATCTTTGTTTACTCCGTAGTGAATGTAGTGTAAACCAAAATTACACACAGGGTAACTTTGTCCAGTGACTTACTGACTAACCTGACCTAGATTTAGTCTTGTTTATGCTTTTGTATGTGTGTTTACTTACAACAGGTTCCCTCCGGACTGAGAGGCCAGGCCCACCTGAAAGTGTGGGGGAACCGTCACCTCACTGCGGGAGGCTACATCTTTCATAACTACACCACGGTCACTGTGGACAGCAAGGGCACAGCTGTCTTTATCCAGACCGATAAGCCAATCTACAAACCCAAACATAAAGGTCTCAGTACCATATTGACTCTAACAAGTTTATTTAACAATTGAATTTGAATAGATTCATAAATATGTTTTAAAGGAGTTTGCTACCTTATTCAGCTTTTATTCTTTTTCCCTTTAGTGTTCATCAATGCCTACATGGTCAACCCTGACCTGAGACCTGTGAATGAAAAGGTGACAAAACACATTTTAAATGTTACATTTATTATTATTTTTTATTATTAATGGCGTGAAAGTGTACCCTGTTTGAGTGGGGAAATGTACAATTGCATTTTATAGAAGTCAGTCTGGAGTTATTTCTTGTGGAATGTGAGCAGCCGCTCTGAATTTACGTAGCAAGTGTCCAGACAGACGCTTTATTGATGGTTACTTCTATAAAGCTCTACTGCTGCTAAATGGCAGTGCTCTCTCAACAGATGGATGATTGTTGGATAAAGTGGGGTTAACACAAGGAATAAATTTATCCCAGCAACCCAAGTGTTTAATGTATCTCTGTCTTTCTTGTTTTGCAGGTTGAGGCCTATGTTTTGGTGAGTAGAGGTTGGGGGACCACCCATGCTTTGCAAAGCCAATGGTTTGGATAGGACACTAGCAATTTTATTCCTAGTGTAGTTAGAGATTATAGAGCAGAAGTTATGGTGGTGCACATAGATAACAGGATGGAGCAGTGCAAGAACAAACAACATCAAAGAAATGTTCCCCCTCTTTTCAAACTGTCCTTAACACTGTTTATCCAAGATTATTTTTCAGAATCACATTTATTGCCGTTGTCAGTGAACAACAATCGCCACTGTATTGTATTGACCCTTGCGCCTTGTTGAAAAAAATGCATACTAACTGTATTTTGTTTTTTAAACTACCATAAAATCCTCTTTTTTCGTGAAGAGGTTCTCTTCAAAATGATATTGGGATTATGAATTACCATCATTTATTAATCCTTTAGATGCCAGTTTTTGTCACATACCACCTACTGCCAATTTGAAAAAAATGTGATAATTCCATTACATTTACTCTGACTATGACCAGTGTGACTGGACTACCAATGTGGATATTCAGAATATGGATTTTGGGCCATTTTTTGTCATTTTGAAAAAAGTAACACTGGGAGTGTTTCATTGAAATTGTATATTTCGGTTTTTAAACCTACATGAAATTATAAAACATTTATAAAAATATTTTTTTATATTTTTTTTCCTGAAGGGGAAATCTCTTTCCAATGACATATTGATTCCATACGTTGCCTTAAATAATTAACTTTTTGCCAGTTTATGTCAATACCATGTACAGCAAATTTAAATTATATGCAATAATTCAATAATAACCAGTTTTTTTACTCTGACTATTATCAGTGTGACTGGCCCATCAGTGTGGATACATAGTAGGAAGATTAACTTTATTGCATTTTTTGTTTTTGCATAAAGCCAGTTTCTATAGACTCCCATTATAAAATCCCCTTTTATTAAAAGCCTTTAAAAGTTTTTGCCTTTTATTTATATGTTTTCCTGTTGAAAACTACATACAATTATGTCAAATTTAAGAATGTTTGATTTTTTCACTAAATTACCACATTTTCCATGAGGCCTTAAATCCATAATTCTATTGTTGCTATATTGTCATATATTGGCATTTCTTTCCATAAAATGAAAAGAAAAATGACTTTTCCTAATATCCTTGTGACTGGCTCACCTATATAAACAATCAGTGGGAAGATTGAGTTTCTTGCATTTTTTTTTGTTTTGGTAAACTGTCAGTTTGAACAAAAAGGTTTTGCCCATTCTGATTTCTCCCATAGACTTCCATTATAAATGCACATTTTGTTGTCACTGTGGCCTGAATTCTTATTTTTTTAGGGAATTATAAAAGTTCTCATTTTTTCTAATATTTTTCACAAGGCATGTTTGCTTCCCTCTCTTACACTATGTCAATCTATGTAAATCATCATAATGTGAGTTAAAACATATTTCAAAGCCTTAGGTTTAAAATAAGTGCTTATCTTCATGATTTTTTGGGAAATTTCCTCAAGGAACCCCTAATTATTGTTTTTATTGCTTTGTTTACAAATATGCTGGTTTTACGTAATGAAAACAATGTCAAAATTATTTTCACCTTGATTTGGAAAGCGGGGGTCAAATAATGAGATTACAATGGAAGTCAATGGATATACACATTTCTGAAACATGCTCAGTGTATAAGGAACTTCTCACGTCGCCAACTACAGCCAAAGTTATGTCTGTAATTGCACCTTCAGATTCACATGTCTATGTAAGGACATGTGAGCCTCTGATTCAAATATCCACAGAAACACTATTTGAAATATTTTTTTCCTTCCAACCATTCAGACTTGAAATGTTACTCATTACCAACACATCCAAACCATTTTTGGTGAAAAAATTATTTTCTGGTTTCTAGGCACCAATTGCTCAAATATGGCTATTTTTCGTATAGTGTCACAATAGAAGTGAAAAACATTTTTTTACTAAAATCAAGTGGGTTTGCTTGCACCAAAAATGATGTTCACCTTGATTTTTAGAGTAGGCTTCAAAAGATAAGTTTATAATGGAAGTCCGAAACATGCTCAGTGTATACAAAACTTCTTACGTCGCCAAAATTGGTCTGACCAGGATGAAAATCACATATGTCTAAAATCCTGTAAAAACACATATCTGTGTGAACTTTCATGGCAAGCGAACAACCACAGCCAAAGTTATCATGATAAATGTACCTTCAGACACACAAATTTCCCTTAACAAGGCACAAGGGTTAACACAAAATATGTGATATAAAGAAGTGATGAATTATTTGTGGCAAAAATCTACTGAAGTTAGTATCTGGTATTTTAGACACAAATGTTGGGTCTTTTAGGATCCAAGAGGATCGAGGATTGTCCAGTGGAAAAGTCTTCAGTCTGTTTGCTGTGGTAAGCTGCTCTTAGCTGTAATAGTGCATTTTCTATTTCAGCAGTTTTTAATGAAATGTGTCGGCTCGTTTCTCTTTTAGGAGTGGTAAACATGAGTTTTCCTCTGTCTGACCAGCCTGTGTTTGGAGAGTGGTTTATCTTTGTTGAAGTGCAGGGTCACACCTACAACAAATCATTTGAGGTGCAGAAATATGGTAAGAAATTAAAATTTATAAATGTTACTGTCATGTGATAAACATAATTATGGAATTATCCAGTCTAGCTATATGTCTAATACATAATGTATGTTTTGCGGATTGTTTTTTAGCATACACTTGGTACACTGTGCAGTGGATTTAATAAATCTGTTATTTGGAATAGAGGACATAATGTTACTAAAACATAATTTCAGACTTTTTGTTTTTTCTAACAGTCATGCCCAAATTTGAACTAGTTATTGATCCACCTCGGTACATTCATGACCTGAAATCATGTGAGCAGGCCACGGTGAGAGCCAGGTACATGACTTATGTTGTGTTTGCCCACTTTGGGTGGTAAATGCTGTTGCTTCCTACTTGTCTATTTATGTTCATGTAATACATTTTAATTCTAATATTTAATTAGGTTCAAATTGCAATGTTTTGCCCAATTTTGCAGGTATACTTTTGGAAAGCCGGTGACAGGGAAGTTAACTGTAAATATGACTGTGAATGGAGTAGGATACTATCGTCATGAAATGGGTCAGCCAGTCATTAAAACCATGGAGGTTAGTTTAAATGTAATTTAAGTGTACATGTATGCAGTGTATAGTGATGTAGGTTGTTCACTAATGCATTTTACTTTGCTGTTGTTTCAGATCAAAGGATCTGCCAATTTCAGCCTCTGTGTGAGGGATATGATGCCACTGGATGTGGCAGAGCACTTCAGAGGCTCTGTTAGCATTTGGGCAACTGTAGTCAGTGTTGATGGAACCAAACAAACCACGTTTGATGATTCAACACCTGTTCACAAGCAGCTTATAGACATCAAGTACTCCAAAGACACACGGAAACAATTCAAGCCTGGTCTTCCCTACAAAGGAAAAGTAGGAAATAGCTAAAGATATCTGATGGTTTTTCTTTGGACTTTTGGTTACTTGCATATTTAGCATATTTATGTCTTGTAGCTTGAGGTAACATATCCTGATGGGAGTCCAGCTGATGGAGTGAAAGTGCGTGTGAAGGCTGAGCTGACACCCAAAGACAATGTGTACACGACTGAGTTGATCTCAAAGGATGGACTGGCCACGTTCGAGATCCCCTCCATCCCTGCTGCAGCCCAGTATGTGTGGCTGGAGGTCAGTGATCACTCTTTCACACTGAAAAGTCCAAACCACACCTTTGTCTTAAGACATGTTTTTCTTTGTATAGACTAAGGTGACATCCATTGACGACAAGACAGTAGGAGATCAGTATTTGCCCAGCTATCTTTCCATTAGCAGCTGGTACTCACCTAGCAGGTGTCATATACAGATCCAAAGCCCCAGTGCTCCACTTATGGTAAATGTTAGGCTTTTATTTTATTAATATTTGATTGCTTTCTATTTATTTGAATATACTTATTTGACTTAAATACATTTAATAATTCTTTGCTTTGCCTGTCCATCTTTAGATTGGCCAAGAAGCAGAACTGGCAATCAAGTCTACATGTCCCTGCAACTTTACCCTTCACTATGAGGTGGCCTCCAGGGGAAACATTGTTCTTTCAGGGCAACAGTTGGCCAACCTGACCGCCTCTCATAGAGGGAAAAGAGCTACGGTTACTTTTGACAAAAACATTCATACCACCCCTTCGACATCTGGTTAGTGTTGTTTTTCCCCCATGCACGGTTATACTGCGTTGAATATCTTTCTTAGATATTAAGTCATGTTTAATGTTTTTTAAGAGAAATGGCACCTTTCTCTAACTCCTGTGGCTGTGTTGCACAGGCTCTGGATCCCAGGCAGAGATTGACAGCTGTGTGTCTTATCTGCGTTTCCCTGTTAGACACAGCATGGCTCCTCTGAGCCGGCTGCTGGTCTACTACGTAAGGGAAAATGGGGAGGGTGTAACTGACAGCCTGCAGATCCCGGTCCAGCCCAGCTTTCAGAATCAGGTTGGTTTTGACATTATATAATTTACTTGATGATGTAATGTGGACAGTTGTTTATCCTAAACAGTAATTAACTGTTACAGGGCAAATCTTATAATCTTCTATTCAACAAAATTGACTTTTAGAATACAATAAATTACAATACATTTTGAGAGAAAAGATCCTGGGCTGGGAAACAAGTGTAGCTCTTGCAGTATTAACACTATTTACTGCGCACTGCTACATGAACATTTACTACTGTTAGTCGCCTACAAGTAACCAAATGGGCACTAGTGGGTTCCAGACCTCTGCTTAAGCCAATGCATTTTAATTCTGTAGGATTTTTAAAATATGATTATAACAGAGCATTATTATGCATTTACTGTATAAATGTTGGATTGTTGCCAGAGTGCTCGTGCACCAGCTCCCTCCACAGTGTAATGCATGTAAACAAACAGCTGTGTTGGCCTGGGAGAGCTCCCCAGTTCCTGGTTGCATTAGGAGTTAACTCCCTGAAGTATTTACAGCTCCCTGGTATGCCATTAGAGCATGTGTGTTTGTGTGTTGGAGGAGGGGGCGAGGGCAGGATGAGGCAGAGAGCTCCAGGGCTACAGGCGTTTGGGTTGTGACAGACTGACAGTACAATGACAGATTATTTAGTGGTGAAAGGAGGCCAGTGGAACAGATCAACACACAATTTGTGAAAGTTTACAGTTTACTCTCCTTTTTCGTTTTATGTCTTTTTAAAAACAAAATATGGACCTAGTGTCAATGACTAGTAGTGGCACACCTCTGTGACTATGTAACAATAATTACTTTTGTGTCTGGACCACACAGGATTAGTTATAAAAAGAAAGATTCATTGCCAAAATGTCAAGCACAAAAAGTTAGCTGAATAAAATATATTAATTAATGCATATATTAATGAATTCTTTATTTTCATGTGTTTTTGTGACAGGTTTCTGTTTCTCTGTCAACAAATGAATCCATGCCAGGGGAGCCAGTGACCATGCATATCCATGGACAGAAGGGCTCCTGTGTTTGTGTGGCCACTGTGGATAAGAGCATGTATCTGATAAAGCCTGGCTTTCAGATTACTCCAGACAAAGTTAGTACAAAACTACTTGCTTAAGTGTAAGATAAATGTCGGCAACAGTCTTGAACCAATACAAAGCAAGCACAAAAGTGAATACACAAATGTCTTATCAGAGTATTTTCCATCTGGTATGTTATCCAGAAGACTTTGTTAATGATGCGTGGACTACTCCTGGGTATATCTAAATAAGCCTTTGTTTCTTGTGCTCAGGTGTTTCAAGAGCTGGCAGACTTTGATGTGTCTGATGCCTTTGGTGTGCCTAAAGATGACGGGCATTTCTGGTGGCCTGGACTGTCTTCAAAGAGGCGCAGGCGCTCGTCTGTCTTTCCCTGGCACTGGGACATCACTAAAGACGCACGCTTTGCTTTTACAGTAAGAGGACTTACTCTGAGCTCTTATTTATGGAACAGCGATAAAATAATAATCATAGTGTCTGTGTATTAAACACAGGAAGCTGGGCTGGTTGTGATGACAGACATGGTGAGTTTAAACCATAGACAAAGCGGAGGCATTTATACAGATGAGGCTGTGCCTGCTTTTCAACCTCACACCTCAGCGATTGTTGCAGCCACACATGCGCGTTCTCCAGCCAGGTAAAGAGCTCCTTTGCAGGTCATTGAAATAATACAATACATAAGACATTTCATTACATTTAAGCATTTTCTTTCTCTGGTGGAGCCGTATTAAGCTGTTTACACATTAATCTTTTTACGGGGAGTGTTTCCATGATAAGACTTTGTGATATTGGAAGTATGTAACAGTATGAGTTATTGTACAACCCTGGGAGCTTGCACTAAAATGATACAGTACATATTATATATTAATAAAGGAATATTTTGTCTGTATCAAATGATCATGGAATGAGCTTTATTTTGTGCAGTATTAAAAAGGAAGTGACATCTTAATTGACAGCTTTATCAGTGAGTTTTCAGTTTTTATGACAAGGTCTTTTATTTTATGTGTTTTGGAAAGTATTACTTAATTAGATATTTGTGGAACAATGGCATTGATATACACAACTGCAAATAAGCTGTGCACTCTCTACATTGCACTGGTCATGTGTAATATGTGTGTAGCTTCAGTGTATGTCTTTGCTTTGTTTCAGAGCAGAGAAACGAAGACGGACATTTTTCCCTGAAACATGGGTATGGCACTGCTTCAATATCAGGTATTTACACAAATGTACTATGTTATTACTGTGTTAATGTGTTTGTAAGGTATATCAATATATAGAATGTTAAATGTTTAAGCACAGTTTTTTTTTTATCTTAAAAGAAATAATGTTGGCCTGGCTGCCCTGGTCCTTTTGTCAGCAGATTATGAGCCAATTTAAACCAGCCCTTTTTTTACATGCCTGATGCCTTTAGATGGGTTTTCAGCTCTGCCTAATTTCCTGTAAAGTTTAAAGCTTCCTGTTTCCCTCAACCTTTAAATATGTATTTGGTCAATTTGATCCAGAAAAAGAGTGTAAATTTGTTGTTTGAACTGTATGTCTGTTAGGCTTTGCCAGCACCAACTCTGAATATGTGTTGCCAGATATGATCTCAGCTTGTATAATTCAAGGAAATGGAGTTCAGCATATAACTGCCCCTCACAGTATCTTCTTTGATGTGTTTTTGAAGCTGCTGCAGGTGTTGTTGTTGACACAGGTGTTGCTAATATAAAAATATTTTGCAGTGTATTGCATAAATCTGTGTTAGCATTCCGTATTTTGAGGTTTTATTGCTTGTGTTAAATAAAATTACTGACTGATGTTTAATTCTTTTTACCTCACTTCCTAACAAAGCCTGTTTATTTCCCACATGTGTCTCTGGTCAGCTCTGAGAGCGGGCACACTGAACTTCAGTTAGATGTGCCTGATTCCATCTCCACATGGGTAACAGACGCCATTGGTCTATCTGAAGGAAGTGGCCTGGGCTTAGCCAAGAGGACTGAACTCCGTGTCTATAAACCCTTTTTTGTTGATTTTACATTGCCATACAGCCTCATACGAGGAGAACAGACTAAAGTTCCTCTTACTGTCTACAACTACCTTCCAACCTGCTCTGAGGTAATAAATGACATTATTAGGAGCTTTTTTCTTGATATTGTATATTAAATACCATAGGCATCTTTACTGGTTATCTTTTTTTTTACAGGTCTATGTTAAAATCTCTGTTCCAAAAGGCATCAAGTTTGTGGGCCATCCAGGAAAGCACCACCTGACAAGAAAGAAATGTGTAACTCCAGGAGAGGCTGCACCAACATCCATCGTATTATCTTTCACTGAACTGGGGACTGCCAACATTACAGGTACTTGTTCAAATAAACACGTTAACACAAGACCAGTTGGTGAATTAAGATACCACTGCTGGCCAAACACTAAACTGTGTGTTATCTAGTGACCCACCAGGAGTCATAAATAGAGGCACAAACAGCCACGTCTCAGATGCATTTGAGAACAAAGCTGCTGACTGGAGGAGAGCACCGGCAGCTCTACCATCACACTTAGTGGCATGTTGATGAGTATCAGGTCATTGCTGGTCAATGGGCCCCCCATGGCCCCTCTCCTCATCCAGTGGCCCCCTGTACTTCCCTCTCAGTAGTAAAGAGTTGCCGCTGGCACTTGGCCACATTTCCAATATGCTCCTCACCAACAGAACTAAGAGTACTTTAAATGGACTCATCGTCCCATGAAATGTTGCAGCTGATGACTTTGAACTGATGAAGTTGCTTTACCATCCAAATAAAGCATAACTGTATAAGCTTTATAACAGAATTGACATTCTATATATAATATAGTTTCACAAAGTAAATGAAATGAAAGCTAGTAATAATGATGCATTTTCCTCAAAAGCTCGTGCCATTGCATACAGTGAAGCAAGCTGCTGTTCAGATGGCTTCTTGTCAAGCAGGACAAGCAATGATGTGGATGAGAGGAGGAGCCCCGTCGGCTTGGACTTTGTGCGGAGAACTGTTTTGGTGGAGGTACATTTATCAGATGTTGTCAGATATAAATATGGTCTTTTGGTGAAAACTATTCTAATTGTATTTTCTTTCTCTTGCAGCCAGAGGGCCTCCCCAGAGAATATACCTACAGTGTCTTTTTTTGCCCAAATGGTCAGTGTATACACTATTTACTATATTACAATTTTGATTATTTTTTATGAAGTGTATCTGTTTTCTCAGAGAGAATCCACATTTCAACCCCAAATAAGTATGAGTATCAGTACGTGAAAAAACCAGCCCGGATGAACCACTTCCAGGTGGCTGTGAAGACACACAATGATGCACACTTTGCCCTTTCGCCCAGTCCCCATGACAGTGCAGAGATGATAGAGATTGTACTTGGCGGCAGACAAAACACTCGATCCTGGATTTCTATTGGCAAAATGGGTGACCCCCTCAGTAGTGTTGCAACTCCAAGCATCCTGTCCTGGGATGAGTTCCGGAGCTTTTGGATCAGCTGGAAGGGTGGAGTTGTTCAGGTAGGAACTTCTAAATCTTTTTCTTACAATAGTATCAGTCCTATCAAACCTTCCTAGCATCTATTCTCAGAAATAGAAATTATACAATAAGTGGCTTCGTTGTGAAATGTAAAAGTTTAGTTTGTACCATGGCGGTCTCATTGGCAGGATACTGAGCACATGGTGTGTGTTTGCGTTTGGACTACTGGCGCCTCTTTTACTGGCATGCCTTTCTCTAAGGTCACGCTTAACAGGCTGCTGTCACTGTGGACTCTCTGATCAATGACCTGGTGCTTGCATGGCAGTCAGCGACTGGGACACCAGTTACAGGCCCCAACATTAGCTGCGCATCATTCACCAAAGGGAGCAATTATAAGAGCTCCACTTGGTACACTACTACACTCTAATAGGATTCATTTTCTTCCCGCGACCATGTTTTTTTGGCATCTATGACTTGAGAGCCTCTTTGATGACTTCAAAGTAAACCTGTGTGTCTCACTTTTGTTTAGTTCTGTGTCAAAGGTAGCTTTACTTATAACATTGGTTAAAAATAGTACAGTACAATTGAAATGTGTTAAATTCATTATTTAGCCCAGATTAGAACATAACCAAAATTATAGAAATCAAAATAATCTTAATAGGCTGTATTTGGTTTTGTTAGGTTGGCCATGGTTTGCAGCCGTCTAATGACTCAGTAATTCTCTATTGGGCTGGTCATGGTGCGGGACAGGTTTGTATGTTTCTTTAAAATGATTTTCTTTTGTTTGTCAATTTTATACCTATCATTTGATCTTTTATCTAGGTGCGTCACATTGGCTTCTCAACAGGTTGGGGTTCAGTTGGAGAGTTTAAGATCTGGAAAAAGGAGGACTCAGAGGAAAACCACAATGAAGCATTCACTCTTGGTGTTCCACACAACGTGGTCCCTGGATCTGAGAGAGCCACAGCCTTTATGATTGGTTTGTGTGTAAATGTGATATTTAATATACCTTCTTATGGTTTTAAGAAATACAACAGACATTGTTTTGTACACTCAGGAGATGTCATGGGACCAACTTTAAATAACCTGGATAAGCTGTTGCGGTTGCCATTTGGATGTGGCGAGCAGAACATGATCCACTTTGCTCCCAATGTTTTTGTCCTCAAGTATCTACAGAAAACACGGCAGCTCAGCTTGGATGTTGAAAGTGAAGCTACTGATTACCTCCTGCAAGGTAGTAAAAATGTTATATTGTAATTTAATTTAAGCACATCCTGGAGATTATATCAGACTTAAACATTTGTTGAATCGATTTTGTGAATATTGTTCAAATAGTTGAAATAACTCTTGTTAGGTTGCATGTTTTGATTTCACTACTTCTTACATATTTTACTTTTTCAGGCTACCAGCGACAGCTGACCTACAAACGTCAGGATGGATCGTACAGTGCCTTTGGAGAAAGAGATTCCTCTGGCAGCATGTGGTAAGTTGCTGGAGTGTACCTATGCAAATAATGTGCAGTGTTGTAACTGCCTTATTGTGCTGGACAATCTCATCTCATTTATAAACTATTGGGTGTATCACAGGGACATTGAGAAAGCATGTAATCGTAAACACAAATGAGAATGTCCATTGCTTTTGTTGTCTGAGTTCCATGGAAACTTGTGAAGATGTAACTAGCTGTGGTTTGCAGTTGCATTTGAAGACCAGGGCAACAGTGTGTTGTGGTCAACACAGATGGTGAACCTTTTATAAACCTGCAGCATTACGCTTCATGAATTAATTGCACCCAAAGCAAGCAAATGTTAAGCATTGGTTCCAATGTTCACAAGTTTAGCCACAAGTTAATGCCCACTTAAATGCCCTATTCAGTGTTTTTTTTTACAGCCCATAAAATGTGCCACTGTGGAAATCGACAGGATGTAATAAAATGATTACAAAACAGATACAACCTGGCAATGCTAATTGTTATTGCTTGCTATATCCAAGTCTTTTAACACCTATTGGATCAAAAACATTTATAGTTGTACAGTTCCTCTTTATAAATTAGAGTTGCACTTATTTTTAATGCTTTATGGTTAGGAACGTGTTGGGGAAATAATTCAAGGTGAGAGGCAGAATATTCTGGATGTAGGAGAACACAGGAGAAGTTTATTATACATCAATATGAGAGCCAAAGACATGAACACTCAACACATCATGGTAGCATTGTCCATTCAAGTTTGGCCCTGCTTCATTGTGTATTGTATCCTCTATCTATGACATAGGTCATAGAAAAAGCTATTCACAAAGAAATATCAGCAAGAACTGAGCAGGAGGCAGCTTTGATATGGCTGTGCATTAGGAAAAAAGTCACCAGAGATCATATTAAAATAGACTGGGGTCTTCTTTGTAACCACTGAGTTGGGCTGTACATTCACTCTTCATTCTTTGGCCTACATGTTGAGGCTGGCATGGCATTTGAGCCTGATCTGACAGTTTTAACAGAGTTTGTGAGTTGGGGGGCTGAATATAAGAGATCAAAAGATCAAGTAAAGTAAAGGTACACTTAATTGTCCCCGTAGAGAAATTTGTCCTCTACATTTAAACCATCTTTCAATGCCGCTGGAGCAACTGGTCAGAAGCAATGCCACAGTGCAGCACCCAGGAATCCATTTACATATCTTGAGCTAGGCTTGGTCAGAACTAGCTGGAGGATTTTACCTGTTGGTTTTTTTTGGGTATCTACTATGCTATACATTTACCTACCATACCATACCATACCTACCTGCTTTCTTTTTCATGCCTATGTGACATCCAACAGCAGCTCAGCAATCCTTAACAGCCTCCAAACCCATTTAAGTCTACTCCAATGTTCGCCTTTAGGCTCATGGCAACTCTGTGGCTGAGTGGTTAGCACCCATGCCTCACAGCAAAAAGGTTCCATGTTTGACTCCCAGGTTATCTGGGCCTTTCTTCCCGGTGTCTGGGTGGGTTTCCTCTGGGAACTCCGGTTTACCCCATTGCTCTAAAACATGCACAATAGGTAAAATCCTCCTGCTAAAATAGACCTGACCAAGCCTATCTCAAGATCTGGATTCCTGGGCGCTACACTGAGGTGCCCCCTGCTCCTGACAGGTTGCCCCAGCGGCATAGAAAGGGCACTAAAGTGTACATTACCTCAATGAAGAACAGGTCATCACTTAGTTTTATCATCCCTTCATTGGCTATCAGTGGAATTTTGAATAGATATTAAACATAGTCCTTGCTTTTTGAGGATTGCACAGTCAGGCCCCCAAATACATACATTGCTGACCTGCTGTCTTACTCCTCCAGCCAGACAGACCCTCCTCCATCAAAAGTGCTATACAAATAAAATGCACTTACTCCCAAGAATATACAGTGTGGGCGCACTTAGATGGTTTGTACCCAGGGCCCCGATTTGTCTGCTACTCCCTACTATTCTTTAAAATAACCATTCACATAGTTTGATATCTTTCTTTTTAGCCCAATATCTCAAACCATGACAATGTATTTCTTGAAATTCTAAAATATTCTAGCAGGCTTTCAACTTTACAGGTATGAATTGCCTCCAGATTGAAGTTAGGAAAAATTTAATGCTTCAGTTTTATGAGAGAGGAGTTCTTTTTCTTGCTCATCTCCCTGGTGCTCACTGCTCACAGTTGTATTGGGAAAGGAGAACATGACCCCCTTGTTTATTTCTTAATTTCCATTGTAACATGTTTTAATGGAAGTAGCATACCTGATCTTCTATGTCACTGGCCTTAATATAATGCCTTATTGTCATTATGATTCTGAAGGTAATTTTGGAAATTGGTTACTTACGGGGTCTGTTGTTATAGTTAAATGTTTGTTAACATAGCAGTTCCCCCTGGAACTTTATGATTGTTCCTCCATTACCTTTTTGGACATATTGGCATTTTCATGATTGCTTATAGTCTGACATTTTTCCAGGTTAACTGCCTTTGTTTTGAAGTCATTCGCTCAGTCCCGGAGTTTTATTTTCATTGACCCTGAAGAGCTACGTTCGGCTAAGTCATGGCTTATTAAGCACCAGCATGAAGACGGGTCCTTTCCTGCCATGGGTCGCATCCTCAACAAAGACCTCCAGGCAAGTTTCATGTGTTTATGTTAACAAAGCACATGATGCCTTGTGAATTATTGTGTTTACTTACTAACCTCCAGCCATTTGGTCAAATGTATATGATTTACCACAGGGAGGTATCCACGGAAAGATTTCACTTACAGCGTACGTGGTGGCAGCTCTCTTGGAGACAGGAATAACAACAGAGGTGCGTGTGCAAAAAACGTTTCATTAATTTCATAATCATAACTTTGAAAAGAGACTGTGAGACTGATGGCAAAAGTAAAGTATTGATAATTTGTTTGTTGTTACTGCTACCCCATCATCATGTGTAATATTTAATATTTAAGTATTATTGGTCTCACTCCTGCTTTTGAACCACAGGTTGAATGTGTATATTTTTAAACTACATACTGCTTTTCAACCTTTTTTTACTTGAACCCAAGAGCCCTGCACAAGAACTCTAATGTGTATGGACCTTTCTGTGTGTATAAATGGCAAATATATTTCTTGAATCTTGAATATTGACTGTGCACCAGAATTATTACACATGCTATACTACAACTAGTGACTATACAAGACTTCAACCAAATACAGAGTATGTTATGTGGTATAATCCAATGGTGTCTAATTCAGCCACAAAGGATCACAAGCTAGTACACTGTTCACTGGTCCAAGATAAATGAAGAGTCCACCAAGAACATCATGTGCCAACTATATCAGACAGTAACTGCACATATCATTGCCAACGCAAAGCTATAAACACTATACTACCTTTGCTTTTAATTCATGCGCAATAAAAATGACACATCTTTCCAGGAAGAGAAGGTGGCAGTGACTAAAGCCAAGGATTTCCTGGAGAGTAACATTTATTCTGCCGATGATCCTTACACCACAGCCCTGTCTGCGTATGCCCTAGCACTGTTACGCAGTCCATACGCCCCATTGGCTTTGCGTCGTCTCAATCACATGGCCATCACACAAGGTACTCTCAACTTCACCAAGTAGTACAGAGAACCAGCTGGATCTGTGCACGTGCACTGTAAATAGTTACATGCACAGTTTAGTTTATTGTTTGGTTTGTTATTTCAGATGGACTCACTCACTGGAGTTTGACTGGCAGCACCATGACAGATGAGGACACCTTCATGGGCTTTAATGATGGCCTTTCCCAATCAGGTATTTCAAACAGCCTAAAATGTTGTACAGTAAATGGTTGTTTTCCTATGACTAACAGCTAAATGCTTCTCTACATCAGTGGTGTCCGCAGAGGTGGAGATGACAGCCTATGGTCTTCTTACGTACACTCTGCTGGGAGATGTGGCCTCTGCTTTGCCTGTGGTCAAATGGCTTTCCAAACAGAGAAATGCCTTGGGTGGTTTTTCCTCCACACAGGTGGAATTAACTTGCAATATATAATATTTATAATTATTATTCACTCAGTTTTATGTTATAAAATAGTTTTTTTCTAAAATCATTTGGCAGGACACATGTGTGGCTCTGCAGGCTTTATCAGAGTATGCAATACTGTCCTACGTCGGAGGGGTCAATCTCACCATCTCTTTAGCCTCAACCAACCTTGACTTCCAAGAGACATTTGAACTTAACAGAGACAACAAGAAAATCCTTCAAAGTGCCAAGGTAAATACTATTACAGAAATATTTATATGAAAGCGTGAAGACGGTCTTAGAAAATCACATTGCAGCACCTATCTTAACCAGTCAAAAGCTTTATCTGAAACAGCTCTGTTATAAGTGTGCTCATTTGAGACTGTGCTAGAGTCACTCTGCAGGACAGGAGCTCTCCCTGTGTTTATTCTGTTATTGCTTATTATCATTTACAGTTGCAAGCTGCAAGTTTTGATCCATAGATGCACAACTGGTACTGCTGCAGGCCACAGCGCTCACTTAGCCTGTCCCTGACTTTGTATTCTTTTTGTTCCAGATCCCCAGCATCCCCACTGGTCTATTTGTGAGTGCCAAAGGAGAAGGGTGCTGCCTTATGCAGGTATTGTCTGCAATGAAACACTGAACATGTTATGTCGTATTATATCAAACTAATTGCATTATATTTTTGCATATTATTTGTTCATATTGGCTAGAACAGTAGAAGTTAATGAACATAAGCCAGCGCTTTGTTGTCACATACAGCAATAGCAGAAGAGTCACAGTTGCCAGCTGTGTCAGTTCTACTGCTCCTTTTTCAATAGGTTTCTCCTTGGTAAAAACATTTCTTACCTCTTCCTACTTTCCCCTTCCTTACTTTCTCTCTCCCTCCTCTCTCCATTCCAAATTGTGTGCTTCAACACCCTCAAGCCCTCAGGCCAGCAGCACCTGGACTATAATGAAATACAAAAGCACCAACACCAGAAAGCTCTGCTTCTGTGTGTGTTGATATTACGGATCTACAGTGCCTTTCATGTACTGGCTTTTTATATCAAAACCATAAGTGTTGGAGATACTTATTTCATTGTGTTTGAAAAAAGAGCACAAAAGTAATGTGTTAACAACCCTGGATCTTAACAGAGAGCTATATAGATTTTCTTTGTGATACATCTAACAGGAGGTACCGGGAAGAGCTATATTTTGAATTATTATGTAGTACATTCATTATTCAGAAGCAATGACCAATTTTAGAACTACATGCTACATGTATTTGGTATTTGTATACTTTTGCACTCTTAACAAACTCTGGTCTGAGGTGTATGTTTGTAGGAGTTGTTGCCATCATTGGTGATGTCAGATGTTCGTCACAGTTCATGTAAATTATGTGAAGCACTTGCAACGGACTAATAGATGGATTTATTTGAGTTAAAGCTGCAGACAATTTCTATGTGAGTTGGTTTAATGTATCCGTTTGTTGTTGAAGATTATTTTGAGTTTTCTGTTTCCACAGATAGATGTGTCTTACAATGTCCCAGACCCAGCATCAAAGCCAGCCTTCTATTTGAAGGTGGACCTAAAGGAGGCTCAGGAAAGACATCTCCAGTCCCCTCTACCATCTTTCCGCCACAACAACCCACGACCCCGGAGTCGTGCTGACAACCGCTCTGAACTCAATCGTAAACGCAGAGCTACTGTGGAGGATGATGACCCAGCAGCACACCAGGACAAAATGGATCTCCATGTCTCTTTGGAAGTCTGTGCAAGGTAATTTCCATTTTCATAGAAGGTTGAAAACACATACTTCACAATCTAATTATAACAGGTTGGTTTTGGTCTTAGGTGGCTCCATTCAGGCTCATCCAACATGGCCATCATAGAGGTTCCTATGTTGTCGGGTTTCAGAGCAGATGTGGAAAGTCTGGAGAGGGTATGCATACCAACTTAAACTGTTTTAAACACTAACAACAACATGTTTATCTGTGTAAATACGGTATGCACACTGAAGATGCAAAATGCATAAACTTAATATTCTGAATCTAATCAATTCCTTACTTTCTACAGCAAGTGTAGATAAATTGGACAGTAAATTCATTTGTATTTAATTCATTATATAAACAGAAGTGAGGATGAAGGCACTTTTGTCTCTCTTGATACAGGTCATCTCCCAAAGCAACCCACAGACAAATGCCCTCATTACTTCAGCTGTAAAAGAGCTAGTGGTACCTGGGGAGATGTTAAAGCCAACACACTGCTGGTGTGTGTCAACTGAAGCTGACCTGGGCTCTTGTGGCTGACGGGCTCAGTTTACACCCCTTTGGCCTCCCTTGGAGTTTTACTGCTGCTTACTGGACTGCCACTTACATTCCTCAATTTATGGTGGCAGGCTCCCCTCCTGCCTTGTGCTTCATGCTTTCACTGGTGATTTAGTTGTGAATGATTAGTTTGGTGAATAACATCTATTCCAGATTCTGTCTCCTATGAATTATTTCATTTTCCTCCACTGGCTGTCCTCATGTTGGAATGTATTGTCACAGCTCTCATTCATGCAAGTGCATGAGCCATTTAAGGGCTCTATTCTGACTCATTTTATCGCAGACATGCATTGTGTGTCTTTATTCTAACTCATGTAATGAGAGGGCAATTTGTTTACTGTGGCCACCATGCAAGGTTTACTGTAATCAACAGATTAATATGAATGCAATAAAATACAATGAAAATGGCAAAAACTATCTACCACTAAATCTGTATTAGAAGGCAAAATCAACTTCTGAGTTTCTGTCTTTTCAGCTGCTGATGGACAAGAGAGTGGGCCTAAAACGATATGAGCTGAGTGGGAGAAAAGTATTTTTTTACTTTGATGAGGTAAGATTTTAGATTTTTATATTCTCTGCTGTATTTTTGGATTTATCAGAATTTAAACAAGTTTCATGTGTTCAAAACATACCTTTCAGATCCCTAGTCAGTGTATTACGTGTGTGGGCTTTCAAGCTGTCAGGGAATACATTGTGGGCAAGACAGCACCCGTACCGGTCAAGATCTACGACTACTATGAACCAGGTGTGCCTCGGATAAATATTCTCTTTAGTAGTTACTGAGCCGAGACGGTCTTTTGGTGATTTATGAAGTTTCTCCTCCTTATGAAATTAAAGTGGTTTTATTTGTATGGCCTACATTTGGTGAGTGGATGTGTAAACATGTTTTCTGTACCTCTCTTGTGCAGCATTTGAGGCAACACGCTTTTACAACGTGAGCGAGAGTAGTCCATTGGCTCGGGAGCTGTGTGATGGCCCAACTTGTAATGAGGTAGAGAGTTCAACCAACCAGTGGATAGGTGTGTTTCTTTATACATGTTTTAAGTACATATGACCCAGTAGATTAATAAACAACATAAGTATTAATTATATTAATTTTTATAGGCTTTGTACAAGCAAACCATTGCAATAACGTGTTTGGGTGTATGGAGGAGGAACAGTTTGAGCGCTGCACTTGCTACAGAGACTGCGGTTATGATGGGGAGCCAGTCTGTGGGTCAGATGGGCAGCTTTACCAGAACCAGTGCCAAATGGACGTTTTTGCCTGTCGAAATAGTACTCAAATCAAGCAGGTCCCAATGTCCCTATGTTCTCACAGTAAGTGCTCACACAAATATGACTTCAGGTTGTTCTTGATTGTGTATTTTTGCTTTTACCACCAGTCAGAATTACTTGACTTTGCACAGCTGTTCAGGTGTGCTGCTGATTATTGGATGACTTTTTTTTGTTTTTGGTTTGGTCCGCCCGCAGCGGCCCCTGCACCCTTGCTTGCTCCGTGCTGTATTACAGGGCTCTCCAAATGAGAGAGTGCTTTTGTCCAGTCCTTTGAAATCTTTGTCACATTCCTTTCCGACGCACAGCCCAACAACAAAGGAGCCTTCATGTTGTGAAGCAGATTGGGAAAAGACATAGACAAAACTATGGTGGGATTAGACCTGGGAATGTGCCAAATGCTTTGGAATTATCAACACGATCATTTTATTTATTTATTTATTTATTTAAAGTGTCTTGTCTTGTTTGTTTGTAAACAACTGAGGACAAACATGATCTGTTGATCATGTTACTAATTATATGTTTATTTTCATGTGTTTCTTAGTGGTGACCACAGTTGAGGACAGGACACCGGTGGCAAATCAGGAAACAGAGCAGCCCTCTGTGCCAGTACACACAGGTAGTTTTTAACTGCTACTCAATCATGTTTTCATACACTCGCCGTTTTTAGACTAGTTTCTCCAAGCCTTTGTGCCCTGATGGAAAAGCTGAGCTAAACAGTGTGTGTAGTTTCAACATTTATGTTTTTTTCTGGTAAAGGATGAGATCACTGAGTTAAGAAGAAAAGCAACGACAGATGAAAGAGCAAGTGAGGGCAGTTAAAAGGTGAAGGTCAGAGAGGCATCAGCCAAAGACAGGTGGAGCGAGCATGATGTCAAGAGCAGAGAATGAAGAAGGAAAAGATGCACATACCACCGCACCCACATCATGGATCTGCATTAGAAAGGAGTCCCGCATTCCGTTCACAATAGGGATAAATAGCAGTCACATTTTCGTTGTAATGTGAACGACTATATAAGAAAATCGGATACAAACAAAAAATCCGAATTGGGCCACATACCTTGCAGTGTGAATATAGCTTCAGTCAGCATTCATTTTCAAACCTGGAGCTATTGAAATATCTGCAGTAGACATGATTTTTAATTTGCTGTACAACAGTACAGCTCTCGTTCAGTCTGTTGGTGTATGAAGCACCCATGAGCATAGAGCAAGATAAACGGTGGCCTATTAATGACTACTGTGTGTATAAAGTTGTATGACCTGCACTGACTTGCCTCATGCCTGCAACCCCTGGTAGCTGCAGTTCACAAAGCTGCTCTCAGTCTCCTTTACAAAA
>KN476178.1:40087-51689 GCA_000787095.1 Periophthalmodon schlosseri
AACACATTTACTTGTGCAAAATCATATAGAAGTGTAGGCACACACCTGCTCACAATGCATGCTTACACAGGCAGATCTCCGCTCACATGTACCAAGCTGCAATGAGATAAGCTTAATGCATTCATTTCATTTCAAGTGCTTTGTAAACCATTAGGACAGAATGTGGACGGCATACCTGACAAAGTGCACAGAGAGTGTAATAGTTGAAGACAGGATCAGCCAAAAAACTGTCACTCTTCACTACAAACTAAAGCATAGGAATTAGTTTCCATGCACAGACTTGTCTATTAGCTAACTTGTAAAAGAGGACAACATATAATATATCTTCACCATTGCATGTTTTTATGCAAAATATACATGAGCAGATAAAGTAGGAAGACTCAAGGGTATGATACAGCTTTTAAACTTGCCTATACTAAAACTGAAGAGTTATTTATAGTCACTTTATGGAATTTGAAGATTTTAGGAACAGAGGGCCCCCTGCTGCCTCATTAGAGTATTGCTGGTGCTGCTCTGCAGGTGTCATGTATTATTCTAATCAAGCACAACTTCACAAATAGTGGTCAGGATGATATTAGATGTTAACGTGTTTATTATGCTCAACATTAGATCACTCGAGTCTACTAGTTTGTCAGATCAGATTACATATCAACCTGCATTCCCTTCCTTTTTTACTGACCATTATGGAAACTCTATTGAATTGTCTAATGTGTGTAATGCTATATCCAGGTGAGGAAGATCAGGTGTCGATAACAGAAGTCTCCTATTATTCCTATGAGTACGACACAGACTCTGAGCCGTTTCTTGCTGATGCCGATACAGATCAGCTTTACCTTCCACTTGGAGCAGAGATTGAGCCCAAGGTTCCTGCAGATATCCAACTACCAACAGCAGACACAAGAACCAGTCCAGATCGATGGTACAATAATAATTTTGTCAATATCTTCAGTAGAATTGTTGAATTGTAAAAATAAATGTTGTTTTCTTTTTTTCCACAGAAAAAAGTCTGAGATCACCTCCAAAATGTACATTATTTGTGAATATGCAAATGGACAAAAGACCAGAGACAGCAAAGCTCCATCTGACTGAGAGGCCAGAGTCTGGAGAAGGTTCTTTGTGTGAAAGCGTATGTGATAAGTGTGAATGATTTACTTGTATATTGAAAATGGACTCCTCCAGACTCCAGTGCATCTATAGGGAACAAGTATTGTCTCACTTGTCCTGCCTTATAATCACTAGAGGAATCAAGTATTTATATTTGTAATTACACTAAAAACAAAATATTTTGTAATATTTTTTGATGGTATTTATTTGTAGTTATAAATCTGTGTTACATTTTATTCTTTTTGTTACCCTGTTACCCTATTGCTGCTTCACTTCCTGTGTGTCAAAGATATTTTTCTTTCATAGCAAGCTTTAACCCAGTTGATGAAATGTTGATAAAATTCTTGTGCTGGTATCCTGCTGGACATAGACATATGCTAACCATATGCTTTACAGGATCATAAGCTGAAGTGTATTGGGCTGCACAATATTAGATTAGAATGCAACATAAGATATCTTTGATGATATTACTTTTTAATCCATTAAGCACTGCAAAGGTCACGCTTGTTACATTTCAAAAAAACTTTATTTCTGCTATATACATTGTGCAGCCCCCAGACAGGCAAAGACTGGACCTGCTCCAGAATGTACAGATGGAACACATGTTGTACAGACTATAAGCTATTGTTTTGAATTCGAAAGCAATTATTGTCAATCAAGAATGAAGTTTTTAATTTGTGTAAATGTTCCAAATTGAGTAAATTACAGCCCATTTAATGTGCCTTTAATCAAATAACAATAAAAAACTAAAAAATATACATTTATGAATATTATTTCTCTAGCCAAGGTTTAGTACCCTATCAGAGCAATGCAGACTGAGAGAGGGGGCACATTGCTGTTGTTTATGAATGCTGTGTGGCTCCATTTCCTTTCAAAGGATAGTTGAATCTGGAGATAATTTACTGTCAGCCACTGCCAGTGTAATAACCATGTTTCTTCATAAGACCATGTGCTGTGATACATGGTTCTCTCTGACCCCTGCCGTGTTCTAGGGAGAGGCATAAAACATGTGTATAGGCAAATACATCTTCCACCATTGGACATGTGTGCTGTGTTGTGTTTGTGCACTGCTAACAACAGATCCCGGTTACCAAAGCAGCGGCTGCAAGTGGGTTCGGCTCTGTTAAAGTTTAATGTTTGTTTTTTTTGCTCATGTCACTTGTCATCCATCTCAGCTCAACTGTGGCCCCTGGCAGAGCAGGCCCGTAAATTGCCAGTACAAATCATCATTTGCATTAGAGCAGATCAAAGAGACCTGAAAACAGTGTAACAACATCTGAGAGTGTGTGTGCTCTCACTTCAAGAAGTGTGTTCCAGCTGCAATTCATGAAACACATCAACGGCTCCAGATAAAAGAGCAGGCCGTGTCTGCTTCACATTTGCTGAACTGGGACTGACCGGGCATCTATGTGATATTAATAGCATTCACTGAATATGGAAAATAAACATCAGTCTCTACTTTCCCTTTAGAAACACTTTATCCGATGCTCTTAATGGTCCCCTCTGCAACTTTTCTGTCATTTGCTGGTCTCCATGGGGATGTTCTTGCTTTGTCTGGAATGCTCCACAGCACTTAATTTTATTCAGTTACAGGTGTTTTATTGCTAGAAACACAATGTAAGAACATGCATTCTTTCTGTGAGCAGGGGCTCTTCTCCACAGATCTGACCTGTAACTTGGCCTGGTGGTATCAACTGCTTTTCTCAGTGGAGTTATGCAAGTTTTATTCTACTATGAAACCAGGCAAATAAATAACACCTCCATGGAAACAAGCAGGTGGTGGAACCTGCCAGGAAAGTGTCATGGTGCACCCTTACGTCAGTCAAAATCAATCTGGACAATAACTTACATTGAATAGTAGGTGTAGAACAAGTGCTGGCATTATTGACAAAAATGTGTGTTAGCAGTAGAAGATCTAACTAAACTATACTTTTTCCGAGTCTGTGTTGTCTTGGCTTTTGACTGCCTCTGAAACTGAGGCCTATTAGCAATACTAAAGCAGAATACCTGGATGACTGTCTGCATTGGTCTCCCTGGTAACTTAATGCAT
This sequence comes from Periophthalmodon schlosseri, assembly GCA_000787095.1. Lineage (NCBI taxonomy): Eukaryota > Metazoa > Chordata > Actinopteri > Gobiiformes > Gobiidae > Periophthalmodon > Periophthalmodon schlosseri. Next base: position 43,242 of record KN476178.1, read on the forward strand.
GGTTGAAGAGTGATATTGCTTCTCCACACTGCAATGAGCAGAAAGAGAAAAGAGAAAGCTGGCAGAGGGGGATCTTGGTTTCATGGCTTTACTGTGGGGGAGCTAGCATTACATGAGAGTGAATCCGAGTGATGACATTGTTTGTTGGAAGCAGCTGAGTGCACCTTTACATGCAGCTCTGTGGTGGACAGACCATTCACTCATTAGTAACAGCCACTGGAGCGTCTGGATAATAACGGGGCAGCTGGCACTTGGACGGGTTTTGGAAGAATTTAAGGATCTATTCACTGGTCACTGTGTCAGTTTTACTGTTGGCTTATAATGCAGGATCCCAGAGAAAATACTGCATGATAGACAACACAACACAAAAATTCAACTTTGTACATGTTAAAAGGTGCTTTTGAGATGGAGAAGAACTACCCACCAATTGCAGGAAAAGAAAAAGGTAGGAATTTGGTCTTAATCAATGGTCTTAATGCACGCTATGTGAAATGGTCTATTACTGTTTAATTTATTTAATTTGTAGGACCAGGGCCTGGTCATTATGGGCTTCCTCCCACCATTGGATATATTGGCCATGACTTTACGAAACCAATAAGTCCAGCATATTCCTTCCATGGTCGGATGAGTAGTAATAGTAAGTTAACCAGTAACTAATAACCAATATTTGAACATTACATACTTACAATTTCATATTGTAATGTTATATTTTCAACAGTAGGGGGAGATAAAGCTTAAGATATTTGTGGCTGTATTTTCCACTAATATAGACACATTAAAGCGCTGATTTTTTTTCCTTCTTGTTTAGTGTACTCCGTTGACTCTAGTCCAGGGCCCATGTATTATATAAATGCCAAAATGACTCGTTTTGGGAAAGATGGGACACCTGCATACTCAATGTTTGGCAGAATGAAATCCCAGAGTAAGTGAAATTTTGATTGTTATTCCAGTTACTTCTGATAACTTAGTAGTTTCATTATTATATAACAGAGGATCTCCTGCAGACCCCAGGCCCAGGCACATACAGCCCTGAAAAGGTCCCACCATGTAACCTTCAGCGCCGGCCCGCTCGCTACACCATGGGCTCTCGCACACTGTACCGCACTGTGGATGCAGTACCTTCCCCCAATAAGTACTGCCTGCCTCCACTTTTGGGCCCCCATGTCCCAAACAAGCCAGCCAGTGCATGTTACACCATGTCCGCAAGCTACTCCTCCGGAGGACCAGCTGTGGACCTGGCAAAGACCCCAGGACCATGTGGGTATAATAGTACAGATCCAAATGTTTATCTGCCTCGTCAGCCAGCATTTTCAATTCTGGGGCGTCACACTTTACCAAAGGATCACACCAGGAAACCAGGTCCTGGGACATACAACCCTGAAGCTGTGACAGTCCACAAGGCCCGGGCTCCTGCACACTCCTTAGGCATGAGGCACTCGGAATTCATCACACCACTCATCATACATTTACCTGATTGAAAACAGCAAGTGTCATTTCAATGTACAAAGTACATTTATTCTTTCCAATAGAGGCCGTATATGACCCAGATCAAAATATCAAAAAATTAAATGAATGCATGTATGTACATATACAGAAATATTAACAAACACATTAAAACATACTTGAAAAATGTTGGGGTAGAGAAAAAATAAAACAATGCATTTAAACCATTTTGTTAACAACAAAATGATTGCATTTTTAAAAAGCAACTCACATGTTAACTGCAGTCAATTAGACAGTGAAATAACAGTAAATAAAGTTCGGCATTACCTCATAAAAATTGAGGTGACTGAAAGAAAAATAAACTAGAGGATTGCAATACTATAAATTAGGACATAAGATATAGACGATTTGTAGTGTGTACATTGTCCAAAGACGATGACAATCCAGGAGATAGTGGGTGTGAAATATAAGAACTTCATTCCTTTAAATCCTTTGGGAGGGGTCTTCTAAAAAGCAGTATGTGTGGCTCTGAAAAAACAAACAAGATGATGGTTTTCACAGCAATTTAATCTGGTTCTCTCTCTCTCTCGCTCTCTCTCCTTTATTTGACACTAGGATGTATTTTTCAGATTAACCTCTACAAATAAACTTCTGCTTAGCTGTGCAAGGTAGATCAAGTCTTCTTAAATGATGTCTGTCCTAGATTTCTATTGACAAACAAGGTGAATCTAATAAATGATTTATTTTTCTGTAATAAATCTATGTGTCCCCCTTTGTGAATCTGAGGAATCTTACCTGGTTTGTGTACCATGTAGTGCATCCAGCCCTGGCTCTGCTGCACTCCGAGTCCCCTCCATTCCTCTTCTGTCATCAGATGGGATGTGGGTACCAGTTTCGCCAGCTGCTTTGGAAGTACCACATGCCTGCAGGAGTTAGAAAAACGGTTTAAAAAAATACTATGCACCGCTTGTGTTAAAGTTCATGTGAGCTACCGAGCGCGGAGACAGTATTAGGCCAGTTTGTCAGTTGCCAAAGAGCTAACAGCTATTAGCATAACAGGCTCTTATGATAGCCCCCCCGCATAAGTTCCACACAAACGACCTAGTCAAATTGACACGAACATTTGCTTTTGTGTTTCTTTTAATGGTTTGGAGTTAAATAAATCCACCATTTTGGCTAGCAAAGGCAACATGCCAAACTCCCAGACGTTAGCAAGATGTTAGCACCAAATCGTGTCATTTTTATCCTTACCTGTACTCAAAGTCGTCGTCGGTATATTTATCAGAATAGTATATTTGCTTTTTCGACATACTTCGTCGACAATAATGTCCAGTTTAATTATATACTGTTTCTTTTTCGCTAGTCAAAAGACGGCACTATAAAACACACAAACTAAGGCTGTCATCTGCCGCTGTTTGGAGGGGACTATTCAAAACTTCAACGGCCCGCCGCTTAGCTCTGATTGGTCAAAAGTAGACACGCGAACGAACCAGGACCCGCCTCTTCTGCCCTGTTGACTGAGATCGTCTGTTTTATTATTATTTATACTATTATTTTAATGCGCCACTAGGGCTGTTTAAAGGGCCAATATTACGCTATTTTCTGATCTATGTTATAATGTTGTTTCCTCATCAAAAACATACCCGGAGTTATGTTTTGATTCATTCACACTTTAACACACAAACCTTGCGTATTTAGGCGGAGTTCTTCTCTCAAACAGAAAACACACTGTTCCACCTTGCGATGTCATGTGGTAATACCATAGACTGTAATACAGGAAGCGCTCCACTGTGTTTTTAAACTCCATACATCTTCACTAGAATCATTTGGATAATTCCAGCCCTGGAATTGTCTACTGAGCTATAGGTAAAAGATAGCTGTTAACATGAAAACTACTGCTTCGTGACATCACAAGGGAGAACAGAGCATTTTGAGCTTTGGCTTTTGAGCTAGACAGACCAACGAAACAAAACGAAAATACATCTCCAGGTATGGTAACAACATTCTAACATGGCTAAAAGCTCACAGGGGTCAATTTTGCATAATATAGGACCTTTAAATTGCGGTAGATTGATGTTCTTTCTATCTATGTTGTATGTAAAGGATTATGGCATTTAACCATTGCCTTATTATATTATAATTCAATCAATAAAACGAGGGAAAGGGGCCTACATGGGTGTCACTGACAGCCAGATGAACAGTGATCACCTTATTGTGATTATTGTGAAAGTTAATTAATCTTTATTTCGAGCTATGTCATAGCAGAACAACAGTGATGCTGCAGTCGACTATGTAGTTTGTAAACTATAAATCTAAAATAAATTTAAAAAAATATAAGTTCTATTTGCAGGTGGGATTTTGTTATTGTAATCACGTTTGTCAGGACCATGATGGGAGTTGCTTATTCAGAGCATGGTTTGTTCCAACTCTTAATGCTAATGAGCAATCCCAAAGGTAAACATTAGCTTTGTACTGAGCCAATTACATTTGAACAGCAAAGTAATTTAGCTTATTTACTGGTTTATTTTGTGATGAATTGTTTGAATAACTTATTTTGAATTCTTTAGCCCTTTTTATTGTTTGTCACAGTATCTGTACTGGCACAATTGCAACGTACTGATCAATACCACTAGTTTATCAGTAACTTTACTCTGTAGCTCAAGGTGATTGGCTGCATAAAAGAAGGTGGGGTAACAGTGGGGTGTTGCAACTTTTTAGAAAACATCATCTGAATAAGGAGTCACTGGATCTTTTTAGCTTGACATAGTAGCCAAGTAAGTCATTTTTATTTCGTAACAATTGCTCATTTGAATAAAAGAATGACTCTAGGCTATATTTTTGTATTAGTTTAATATATATTTACAGTTAAAGAACGCAAAAGGTGTTGTATCCTATAGGCTATGCTGTGTCAGAGGTTGTAGAGGCTGTCTAATTTTCTTTTTTCAGAACATCTTGTTTTTTTAATCGCTGGCCCTATTTTAGCATGTACTTTTTTAGTTCATTATTAAGCTGCAAAACTTTATCTGCTTTTATGACATTTAAATTTGCATTGTGTGCCCATGTTTATTCCTGCTTTACCTGTTCATAGCAAGATGTAACTTTGTGAATTTGTTGTGCTGCAAAAGTAAAATAATAGGCTTTATTTCAGATCATTTGAAAGTGCTTGTGCTCACAGCTGTGCAAGGATCAGCCTGATAGGTCCCGAGGGGAGTGCAGATGGGACAGGGTGGACTCTTCCCTTACGAGCCTTTGTTTTTGTCTGTCAGAGAGATTGAATTGCAAGAGTGCACACATAGCCACTTAAAATAATTGGATGTAACTCATGCCAGTATTCATTTTTTTCATAAAACAGAAGAATAGATAGAATGCTTGGGTAGTTCATTTATAATTTATCCATCATCAGACATAAACAATTGTTTGTTTTATAGGCTAAGTAAGCTAAATATGGATTAAATATTTTCTAACCAAAAATGAGTCAGGCTTCATAAAAACACTGAAAGTCTGACAGTAATAAATAGTAAAATATCTGTTACTCATGGTTTGACAGTGATGTTGTGTTGTGTATAATCGACTGTGTTGAATAAAAGAGAGTAGGATGGCCAAGGCAGATGTGTCTAATACTGTCTAAAAGCAGCTGGGCAGGGCAGGGCTAATAGACTCAATGACATCATCCAAAGAGAGAAAGGGAGGGAGAGAGCACAGAGCAGCCTGAGGCAGTAAAAGCCACCAGGCCAGCACAGACACAGAGGACAGCGGCATGGGACTGTGTGTGCGTTCAGACTGCAGAGGACCTGACTGCCTTCATCTCCCTTTGACAGGAATATACTGCGGTGTTTGGGGACTGTCATCTTAGCTTTGGCCCTTTATTATTTTCACCTCTCCCCTTCCCTTTCCCCTCTTCCCCTTTTCTATCCATCTATACTCTGGAAGTGCCCCCCCTTTTCAGCTCCTGCTACAGAAGGCTCTCCGGGCATGCTCCTTAAGCCAAAGTATGGCCGCTTTCGCAATGAGTCTGTGACCTCCTCTGACGACCTGATGCAGAGCTTAGCCATGAGTGGCAAAGTGGTGGCCACACCAGTGGTCTCCTCCTCCACGCCAAGCCTCCCTCTGCCCCCCTTGCCCTCTCTGGACCCTGGCCTCCGGTCCTCATCTGCATCTGGCGGTGCTGCAGCACTGGCAGATTCGCCCTGTTTGGATGGGGAGCAGGATGCCACCACTACCTTCTGTATGCTCATCCCTAAAATGCCTCAGTGGAAGTTCTCCAACTCGCTGCTCAGTCGTAGCCCATCCAATTCCAGCTCCAGCTCCACTTCAAGCAAGGACTCAGGCAGAGCAGCAGGGCCGCTCTCACAGACTTCTGCCTCTACTTCCTCCTCTTCCTCACACAGGCTAAATGTGGCATCCAGCGGCCCTGTGGCCAGTCTGGCAGCTGTGCTTAATTCATGTGACCCTGTGTGTGTCAGTCCATGTTCCTTACAGGCCATCCGGGGTCAAAGGGCAGTGGCATCTGCAAATTCAACCAACCCTGGTGGGCACAGTTTTGGGGCTACTGAGGCCATGGCAAGCCCTGGGAGTACTTTCAGCTGCAGGTCAGGACTAAACCGCAGGACCAGAGGAGAGGGAGCAGTGTGGCTCGGTAATGAGGAGTTCAGCCAAAAAAGCAGCTTCATCCACAAACCTACCCAGGGCTGGCTCCATCCTGACAAGAAGATTGCAGGACCAGGTGCCTCTTATATTGTCAGAGTAAGTGACACTATTCATCCATAATGTCTGTACTTTTAACATTTCAGAACAGCTAAATCATTATGTTCTATATAGCATTCCCTCTGGGTACAGACAGACAGAGCAGAGACTGAGCATTGCAGCTTATGAGGCAGGGGTTGAAGAATACATAATTTAATCAAGATAGAGGCTTGGTGCGCCTGCCTGAAGGACTGCGTCAGACAAAACATAGGGTGGAGATAAACAATGATCTTTCTATGGTGTGTTGAGTCATTTATCATTGAAAAGGACATTTTGATTTGGACTTGAGTATGATAACACCTTAAATAAAACCTTTTAGAATGAGTATTAATTGCATTATACAAATTGTAGTAGCTCTTAGCAGTACAATAAAACACAATACAGTCATGTGTTTACAAGGAACCCCATATTGTCTGCCTGCTTGGCTCCACCCCCTGCGCCTATTCGTCTCCTCCCTCAATCACTACGCAGTTTCCTCTTTCTCAGCTTAATCCTGTAGCCTTAAACTAATGTCACGGTCATTGATTAGTCCTGTTTGGAGCCTGAGATGCTGTCTAATGCTATTATACAGGCTCCATTTTTTTCTATATTCAATTAGATTTAATCACAGTCATTTGCATCATGGGATGTGGGAAAGGATGGCATATGGGAGTGGTCCCTCTGTGTAAAGCTGTTTTGGATAGCTTTTTTTGAGAAATACTCTTGATGTTTCTTATACTATGTTTAAAATCTTTTTGTCAGTCATGCGTGCAGCTGTTTTGTTCTTAATATGAAAAATGTCTGCTATGTGTTAAATATAAGCAGTCTATGATAAAATTGCATGTATTAATGTCAGAGTGACATTAGATTTCTGCTGTGCTGTGGCATTTTTAATCAGCATTGCTCCCATAGGAGACAGCCATACCACATCTATCTTATGTGCACTGTTTTACCCTCCCACAAGCTGCGTACATGTACAAAATACAACAGGAAAACATTGTGCTATACTATGCCATATACTATATACTCACAATACTGTTTTATACCATCTGGGAAGTATCCAGACACTGCTAAACCTACACAAAGCAGGTTTCTAACTCTACACCAGTATGTTGTTATTATATTATTATTATTATTATTATTATTATAACCTTACCCTAACCCCTTGCAATATCACTGTGTTGCCATAGTCTACAATGAACAACAGTGGTCTGTGTTGAGGCACTAGCGAAAAGAAAAAAAGAAAAAGGCCAACATAATTCTCCTGATGGAAGACTTCCCTCTTCCCCTAAATTTGGTTAGGCTCATTAAGCTGAAGACCCCGATGTTGCTAACCTGTCTCTGTCTTTTTCCAGTTTGGTTTTGTAGATTTAGTTTTAAGTTTGTTGCAATCCCGGCAATGAAATTCACAAATATAAATAATACAGGCCATAATGCCTCCAAATGTCACAGGGGACATGTGATGCTTTTAAGGCTTATAATCTAGTCAAGCCTCCATTATCACCTAAGCCTACTGAACCATCAGCCATTAATCCTACTTTAGCACACGTTGTCTTGTTTGTTTTAGGTTATTCCTAAATGAGATGTTCCAGTGTTTATGTACAGTTTCTCCCTAAATAGCTAATAATACCAACTTGCTTTCACAGTACATGGGATGTATTGAAGTACAGAAGTCAATGCGCTCTTTAGATTTCAACACCCGCACTCAGGTGACCAGGTAAAATAATCTCTTTTTATAATGCAATGTATGATGTAAATATTATGTATACCCTTGCCTCAAAGAACACCTTAAAATAGAAAACTTGTAATTGCAAAGAAAGAAGGGCCTAGAGAGCAAATGCAAATGAACTATGGTCCAAAATATAGTGTCCTGCGCCCCTTAAGGTCATTGCCTCTCAGGTTTATTGTCTGATCATGTGATGTTGTTGTTATAAAACGGATTTCTTGCACTCCATTACCTCATGAGAGGGTTGCACTCTTTAGTCCCTCACCCTGCCTGTCTCTCTCCCGCCAAAAAATCAATAGTTGGTAATCGGAGCCCACAGTGCCTCTTGGGCTTAAGTGCAGAGGGAGAAGAAGGCGCATGAGATGGACTGATAGAGAGAGAGAGGGATGTATTATTGATGATGTTTGCTAATGACTGTTGAAAGCTGCAGTGGTCCAAGGAATGCGCCCTGCTGGATAATGTCACCACAATAACAACACAATGGGAATATGGGAATGGTATTATTTAAAATTCATCACAAAAAATATTCATCACTCTAAGTATATTTATACTGACAA
>KN476179.1:2739-24736 GCA_000787095.1 Periophthalmodon schlosseri
AGTATATCAAAAAAAAAAGACAGAGAGAAAGAGAGAGAGAGAGAGAGAGAGAGAGAGAGAGAGAGAGAGAGAGAGGGAGAGAGGAGACAGGCAAGAAGTTGATAGAGCAAGTTAAAGAGCTAAATGCCAAGATTTGCTGTCAAAATAGTGACCTTCAACTAGACTGCTGTCAGAAATATTTATATGAGAACTGGGAGGATTGGAGAAGGAGCAGATATGTCAAATACTTTTGTGAAAAGTGGGGAGTATAGAAAGTTTTTAGAAAATGACTAGATGGAAATATAATGCAAATAAATAATAATTATGCATTAGTCTTGTATAGAGCTTTTTCTAGACGTTCAAAGTTGCTTTTCAGCTTTGTCCATTATTCATTAATTTCACATCTGTAAACTACTATTACAGCCACAGCTGCCACAGGGTAGACTGGCAGGAGTGACGCTGCCAATCTGTGCCATCGCCCCCTCCAACTTCCACCATTCACTCACCACATTCATGCTAGGCAATGTGGGTGAAGTGTCACACACAACAACAGTTGTGCCCCACTGTGGCACCTGATATTCCCATCCTCACCAGGCCTGGCCTTACGAGCTTCAGATTTCTGTTGTATCTCATGTCCTATGTCTTAAATTGAGATGTAATTGTTTTTCCACCATTTTTCAGTATGGCATTAAACTTATGCACTGCCTGGCCAAAAAAAAGTCGCCACCTGGATTTAACTAAGCAGATAGGTACGAGCCTCCTATTGGATAATTACTCTAGGTTCAACAACAGTCTGTGCCCAAAGAATGAGGTCAGCTGACCAGCTGAATATGCTGAATGACCAAGTTATTCCATCAATGGATTTTTTCTTCCCTGATGGCACGGGCATATTCCAAGATGACAATGCCAGGATTCATCGGGCTCAAATAGTGAAAGAGTGGTTCAGGAGCATGAGACATCATTTTCACACATGGACTGGCCACCACAGAGTCCAGACCTTAACCCCATTGAGAATCTTTGGGATGTGCTGGAGAAGGCTTTGCGCAGCGGTCAGACTCTACCATCATCAATGCAAGATCTTGGTGAAAAATTAATGCAACACTGGATGGAAATAAATCTTGTGACATTGCAGAAGCTTATTGAAACAATGTCACAGTGAATGTGTGCCATAATCAAAGCTAAAGGTGGTCCAACGAAATATTAGAGTGTGTGACCTTTTTTTGGTGGTGACTTTTTTTGGCCAGGCAGTATATCTTGCATTTATTCAATAAAAAAGTTGAAAAACATGCATTCTGTGGAGACTTTAAGAGTTGGACCCACCTCCAGAAAATGTACATAGTGCACCTTTAATTGACATATACAGTAATAAAGGCTGCATTCTCACCTGTCCTGTTTGGCTCTGCTTTTAGCCAACTGTCCTTAGACTTGATTTGGTTTTCTTGGTTCTAGTCCAGGTGTAGTTCTGCTCTGATCCAGGTTTAGTTCTGGATTTAGTCCCAGAGTTAATGTGGTGTGTGTGTACACACATGCGAATGCACACTAATATTTACTTTGGATCAAGATACAATCATTTAAATGATTACATAATACATTAAAAGTTAAGAATGTGTAGTGGGAGGAATTCTACATTTCAGGAGCACTGGGCAGGTAGGCCTATATATGAGCTGTAAGTCCTCTAGATGAGTCCTAGATAGTGAAGGAGAGAGTGAAGGCAGATAGATGCAGGTACAGGGGTGTGAGGGGTGTGAGGGGTGTGAGGGGTGTAAGGGGTGTGAGGGGTAGTGGGCTGTGGAGCGGGGGGCACCAGGCTGCTGTTTAATATAGATCTGCTCCGATAAGGTCGATACAGAGACCACACAATGTGCCCATCAGCCAGGAGCAGTGAGGTGAGAGGAAATTGCCACAATAAAGTGCACACACAAACTCACACAGGAGGAGTATATGAGGAGAGGGAAGACGGCCTGGTAAAAAATTAGGAAAAGCAAAGAGGTATTTGGTATTTCTTGTGCATCTTTCTCACAACCTACATATTAAACTCTTTTGGGCCCAGTCTGATTGATCTAAGGTTAAGGGTTAAGGTTAAAGTGCACTGTCCCTGTAGGAAAATTTGTTCTCTGCATTTGACCCATTCTTCAGTGCCGCTGGGGCAACCTGTCAGGTGCAGTGCAGTGCTCTGGGACCCACCTCCAAATCTTGAACTAGGCTTGGTCAGGATTTAACCTGGAGGATTCACTTATATTATGCTCTTGTTGATGGGGGAAACCAGAGCTGGACCCAGAACCTTTTTGCTGTGAGGAAAGAACACTATGGCCACTCAGCCACCACGTAGATCTAACTTTAACCTCTAAATTTTGTTGGTCCAAACCATCTGATGGCAAAAGATCCCTTAAAACCAAAAGCAAGAATAATGTACCAGAAATGATACATACATACAGTTATATTGCAGCAATTTTGTGAAATGGGTGTTAGTAAAATTTGACTTTACATGTAAAGCTTACTTTACTAACAATATAAAAATATTATTTATTAAAGTGTTTTTTTCCCTTGAACAAAATATTATAAAGTAAAAGTGCTAATTTTCCACTTATAAACAAGCGTCAGTTGTAACTACACAAACAAAGATAACACGTGTATTTTCTCCCATATATCTTTATTATCTGTTTTTACCATATATTTATTTATATATATATTTATTCTATACAGATGTGTTTCTCAATACATTTTAGACATACATAGATTTTACATAGGCTTCAGAGGTCAGAGAGAGAGGCAAAGGGGAGTCGACTTTCTTCATTGGATATTTTGGCAGTTAACGAGACGACAGGAGATTACACAGACAGACGCACAAATTACATACAGGTGAGTGCATGCACACACACTCACGCATACAGGAGACAGGCCTGCACTAAATATATTATTACAACAATATCATAGGTTTGACTAGTAAATACACATTAAAGTACAGTACTCGCCATAGTAACCTGCTCCAATTGACTTACACACACACGCACACACACACACACCTGATTCTCACATAGGCACATGGTCACGCACACTCATTTTTGGTCCAAAGTAAATAGCAGTGTATTCTGAGTTTATGACATTAATGATATTATAATATTATTTTTATTATTATTAGCTCTAATCCTTTTTTGGCTTCTATTACTATAGCACAGAATGATTTGGGACTCCACAAGGATCAGTACTGAGACACATGGTGTTTACAATATATTAATAAATCAAATAAATATATCTCTTCTCATATTGCAATTAAAATTCAAAATTGGTTTAGCTGTTTTGTGGTTTTCTGTGAACAGTCTGTCTTTTCTACACATTATCATTACCATGTACACTGTAAAGAGCTTCACAGTGTTGGATGCTCGCTATGTCCCTTTGTCAAATTAGCCACAACAAACAGACGAAATAACAATGAACGCATCTAAAACAGCATTTAAGTCTTTAGAAATATGGAAACAAACAGAGATATATTTGGCTTTAGCAACAAATGTAAAAGATACCTGAATTTTGCTACTTTTGAAATGCATAACTTAACAGTACTGTATAAAAATACAACCATAACAGTTGGAGCAGTGAAAGTGGAATTATTACTGTATGTACTAATTATTATGTGTGAAATTCAAAATAGGAAAATGGCTGCCTCCTTAAAGTAATAGTACAGTATTTTCTCTATAATAATAATAATAATAATAATAATAATAATATGATGATGTAACAGGTAACATTATATAGAGAAGTAAACAGGGTCACTGAACAGTCTTTTGTCTGGAGCAAAATGCTGGAGAGGGCAAGGCAGATGTGAAGAGGGGGCGGGGCCTGTGATTGACAGCTGTCAGAACACTGGCGTCCTGAGAGGACTGGAGAGAGAGGTTAAAGATGACACAACATGGATATTAATAATAGTCTGAACAACAGGTTCCAGTGAGAGCAGCTGGTCTTCATCACAAAATATGGAATTTAAACAGTTTGAACAGAACTAAAAATATAAACAATTAACTAGGTGAGGTGCTATTTTTAACTTGGTTTTAACTTTTTAACTTTAACAAGTTTAACTTGTCAGCTAAAAGTGCTTTTAGGGCTGTGTGTCTAAAAAGCAACATTAAACAAAGGGGCAAATGTGATAACTTGAATCCTGCTCTATTAAGGTAGTTCTGTCCTAGACACTGTTCCTGTGGCTTTCCACCACAGAGGAATAGTGCTATACAAATACAAGCACTATACAAATTCTGTACAATATTGTAATGTTGAAGAGGGAAGATCATGCATTTTCCGCATATAATAACTTTTTTAAGGCCCTTCAGGACCACCAGATGTCAAAGTATCTTGTTTGAGGCACACTATAATACACTGACATTCAAGTAGAGATTTGGTGGCATTGCTCCTGTTTGCTTCTCTGAACTGTATTTATTACAGTGGAATACCAACTTTTCAAATAACAATCCCTAAACCTGAATAAAAGCTTATTGGTTTGTTGGTCAAAACATGGATAAATAATGGTCAACAACAAAATGAGCCTAAAGAAAACGTGAAGGAGAGGTATGGTAAGAGGCAAAGGCGGTGAAAGGTAGCCCCCTTGTCCTGTAGTTTTGCTGTGTAACCAGTAGAGGGCGCTCTCTGCAGTGTCTAGAGTGGCACCTCTTTTTGGTCAGGTTTGGTCAGACTGCGTTGGTCACTATGTAGTCTCTGTGGTGCTCACTGGACGGCACAGGTGTGATGCTCTTCAAAAGACGCTGAAACAGAGGCAAAAAAGGGGGAAAAAAGTCAAAACGCGTTAAGAGGTTAAGAGGAAAAATACATTTAGGAACCTCTATTACTATTACAGCTATAGAATAAACAATGGTGAGAATAATTAATATATGGACTATTGCTACTGGTATCACTATTATTCAAATTAAACATTTGGGTAACACTTAAGGTGTAGTTATTATAAAGTGTAATCAACATTTGACTAAAAATGCTCTAATTATACCAAAAATATTATTAATTCACCTGCAATTTTACTAATATTAATACTAATACTAATATTTTGTACTTTTTGTAAGGACACAGTTTTGCACATTTTGTATGAATACATTTGAATAATTTTGAATGTTTTGTGCAGACCCTAAAAATATGAATAATCAAAACTGTATTGTGTTGTGTTACATACTTCACCTCATGATTCACCTCATTGCCTCACTGAGCCAGTCCATGTTAACACCTTTAGTATGTGGAACAAAGCGTGTTACAGTGGACATAAACAAGCCCATGATCTGGTTAGGCTCTGCTGACTCTGTACATTTCATGAGGCCTGGACACAAAGCCTGACTTCAGTGTGGAGAGGTGCCATTGTGTCCCACTGACAGGAGAGTCAACACATGAGACTGGCCTGACCCTCCTCCCCCTTCCTAGTCTCACAATATTAAAGATATGAAATTACAACCTTTTTACGTGTTATGTGAACCGTGTATTTCCGACCATATAAGGACATATATTTAAAGGGTTCAAAAAGAGTAAGGTAGTAAATTTAACGCAACTAGATAATAAAGAGTATGTTTAGTCTACACACTATAAAAACATTTAATTTCATTTAGTTTAATGAATCAAAGATGTTAAGGCCTCGTTTCATCGCGTTGTTGTTTCTATACTTGCTATACTCTGTATTGTAAGTGTATTGGTAAGGAGTTATTTTTTGAAGCTCTTTAAAATTTGCCTTAAAATGTTAAGTGCATTATGAATAAAAGTTATCATTATATTTTTTTTATAATGTAAGTGGTCCAAAGACAACCAGCTCTAAGTCTTTGCTCAAGCAGTTGACCCAAAATGTGACCTTTGCTGAGTCAGGAGTGCCAACTATTCAACCATTTTGAAGCCAAACTATTGTTTCTTATGTCATTGTCACTCTTTATTTATTCATACCTTTCTCTCTGTACTAGATTATGGAGATATAATCTACATGCAGACTTCAGCCTCTACTTTGAAACCTTTAGACACACTCTTAAAAATCCTGTAGTAAAATAAATGCAAGTAAAAAGTAGATCCACTCTTTCACTCAGCCCTTCGTTTCATAACAGGTGATGAACTTAAAACCCATCACTGTACACTGAAAAAGTAGGTTGGCCATCGCTATCTGTCAGAAGAGAACAAGACTGTATAAATTATATTTATAAGGGACTGCTAGATGGCCTGATTATCTCACTTGCTTGTTGAACTTTGATCCAGGAACTTTTAATACAAGATCTCATGTTTATCTATGTCTAAAAACTGTCCGCACCAGAACTGAAAGGGGGAAAAAAAGCTTTTAGTTATTTTGCTTCCCAAAAATGGAATACATTTCAAGGACATGCAGAACTGGATACTCTGATGCCACAAGTGCAATGTAATAATCTGGTGCTAAACATTTAAACTCACATCTGCACCTGTTTAAATGTTTTAAATTGACTTACTCGTTTGTTTTGTTTGTTTTTTGTTTGTATTTTTCTGTATTTTAAACAGGGAGCCCATGAAAAAGAGAGTCTGAGTGCTCTCACTGGGCTCTCCCTGTATAAATAAAGATAAATAAATACTTTTAGGCATAAACAGGCAGAAACAAGCTGTTTGCACATTACCCTGATGACCAGTGAATGTGATAGATACATTTTCTGTGATATGGGGCAGTATTAAAATGAATGTCTTGTCTTGTATTATTAAATATAATAAATAGGAGCTAAACCTGTTTGAAGGTGCCTTGTGCATTGAGCAAGTGGTAGACCATGTAAATAGGCACACAGATGAAAGAGGACACGCCAATGCAGTATCCCAGGACTGTGGTCCACTGAGGGTAGTGGTAATCAAACAACTTCACATCTGGAGGGAAGGCCAGGAAACTGATGATGATGAACTAAGGAGGAAAAACAGGCATTTGAGATCATTTGAGATCAAGTTAACAAACAAGAAGGACAAGAAGGCAGTGATTATGTTGACGCGTAAGCTACCACTGGCCTCTCCCACGACCACTACTCATTCATGCACACGCCACATTCATACTGGCCAATGTGGGTAAGGAAGTGTCTTGCCTAAGGACACAACAACAGTAGGCCCTAGAGGCACTGCTGCTCCACTGTGACGCCTGGTATTCCCTGCGGTCTCCCATCGAAGTACTAACCAGGCCCAACATTGCTTAGTGTCAGAGATGAGATGAGTTTGGGCATCCTCCTCAGTGTAGTATCATGAAGTGTTATATATTAGACTAAAATAAATACTGCCCTACCAGAAGAAATATGGGGCAGATAGCAACCCAGCAAATTCTCCAGAACCACCCTGGGTAGAAGCCAAGCATGTAGTGCACGTCATTACAGAAGCGAGTGGTACCTGCAACACAAGAAATACAAAATTAAGATTGTGAAAAAAAAACATCTCCAGGGGTGTCCAGACGTGTTTTTGTAACCTGTAATTTTTTTTGCTTGCGTTGTATTCAGATGAAAACAAATACATCTATATTTTTGAAACTGGGGATTGTCTTAAAAATGGGGGAAAGTTAAATGTTAAATAAGTAAAATCTTCCAATGCTCTTACCATAAAACCAAGAGACAGCGATGACCTCCAGCAGAACCACAGTGATGACTGCTGGACCTGTGGCGTACTCCTCGAACAACTTCACCACAAAAGCTCCGCCCTGAAGACATTTTAAACATCATTTTATTTTTGTACCATTTGTAATTAAAGTAATGTCCAATATCAATTAGACTGACTTACATAGGTGAGAGTGGAGAGAGCCCCGAGGTAGCAGACGCAGACGAGACCAAAGACGAACAGCTCACGTCTTTTAGCGAGGATGTGAGGGAACTCGTCCAACATGGCAGTGATCACCCCCTCCAGTCCTGCAAACTGGGCACAGGAACAGCACGTGTAAGAGTATTATTGCAGCAAGGATGACTCATTTGCCTTATGGTTTATAGACTGAGATTGCAGATAGATAGACTTTATTACTACCCCTTAGCAGATATTCAGGTGTCCATTAGCAAACACAATCGTGGCAAAACTCACACATACATGAATAAATAAAACGTTAATATGTGGAATGTAGCCTTATTTCACCTTTTTAACTATCCACCTTAGATGCTTTCTTTCTTGTGGGAAAGCTATGTTTTACAATACGAACAATCTCAGAAAGTAATTTGGGCCATATCAGTAGTAGTTTAATACAAAATAAATTTGATTCAGTGACTAAGATAAGTATGTAGTAATTTAGATAACAACGTTAAAGGGCAACTAGGTACGTTTTTAGGAAGACGGTCCAAAACCATAGCAAAGAGATGTTGTTGTCCTGCCTGAAATGTTTCACAAAATGGCATAAAACTTAGCACCATGGGGACAAACAGGTGACAACCAGTAGTAGTAGTAGTAATAGTAGTAGTAGTAGTAGTAGTAGTAGTAGTAGTAGTAGTAGTAAGTATTTTTTTGGCAATAAAAACGGCTGTAATTTCAATGAATAAATGAAAGATAGCTATGTTTATACCATATTAATTCTGGCTAGACAGGATATCTTGGTGTTTTATCGTTTTATTGTTCTTTGCCTATGTATCATATTACCTGTATATTTGTTTTTGTTACTTTATGTGAAGCACTTTGGGCAGCTGAAATTGTATTTAAATGTGCTATATAAATAAAATTCAACTGAACTGAATACTGTGAACATTTCGGACACAGCAATAACGTTTTCAAGAGACAAGCGGGTGATGGAAAAGTTCCATACTGCCTCTTTAATAGTGGTAAATACTGCAGGTAGTATGTGTGGTCAGTGAATCAAAGTAAGATATGACCAGTAAGCATAAGTCATTTAAATATTTATATGCAAACAATTATGAAAGAATATCTATACTTTATTAGTGTATTTTCTAAATGTAAGGTCTAGTATTACACAAGGGACAAAAAACATCAAAAACGTTAAGCTGCAGGAGCATTAAAAACATGTACAATGAGAGGTGTCTGTAATATCCTCTGATTCAGGCCTGATTATCGCAGAGAGATAAGAGCCGTGGCCCTGTCTCCAGCTGGCTGCGTTTGACCAGATAAACTCAGCCCTCAGCGGAGACAATCTCACCTCTCTGCTCCCCTATCACTGTCATATCACATTGTTTTTTCTGCTCCGTTATTCAGAATGACAAATAATATCCAGTTACTATGAAGGAGCAGCAGGTAAACACAAGGCTGTTTCTAGGATTTAAAAGGCTTACAAGAGCTCGCCAATAGTGCAGACATTAAACAGACTGGAGCAGAGGTAAACCAAGGTTCCCCATTAACAGAGGAGAGTATAGTGTCTATTTCACAAATTATAACACGGTATTTAAAGGCGCTGTACCAGATGTTTTACTGTCTTAAAACACGCAAAACGTGTTAATTTGTTCAGTTTGCAGTGGTCCAAAGTTATTCCTCACTTACCTTATGTATTCCGAACATCCTACTTACTCACCACAATGAGTTTTTAAGTGCTTTTCACAACTTTCAGAGACCAGAGTGGAGTTTTACCGCAACAACAATTAGCATGCTAACCCACACTTCCTGATTATCAGACAATAAAACGCTTTCTAATCAGATAAAGACAGCACGCAGCTGACTTATTTTGACCCCAAGAGCTGCTTATACAATATATCTGTACTGGGCAAGACAAGGTTTGCTCAAATACATGGGAAAATACCTGGTACAGGCCCGTTAATATATTTTTGGTATTGAAAACTGTCTGTTTATCTAAATCTGGGTCTAATCACACAATAAACAATGCTTATAAATATCAAAACTGATTTAACATGTTCTCTGTTTCATTTCATAGTGGGGGTCCAGAGCCAGTTACATGGTTATTTTGGAGGTCCCAGCTTCAAAGACTGGGATCCCCAGGTCTATAGAACTAACGACATTTAATCCGTAATGTTTTTTACCAGTGAAGGCAATAAGGGACATGGATACGCCAAAAACTGTATCAATAAAATGATTCGGTAACACTTTATAACTACATTACCGTGCCTTAATTATACTTATTATAAAGTGGTACCAATGATTCAAATATGGATTTGCTTGTGCCACTGAAGTCGGAGTTTAAACCATGTGGGAAACAGTGGATGGGCTGAGGTTAGATGGGACTCACTGTACTGTCCAGACCCAACATGATGATCATCAGGAAGAAAATGATGGCGAAGAATGTGGCAGCTGGCATGTTGGCTATGGCCTCGGCGTAAATGATGAACAACAGACTGGGGCCTATAAAAAAAAAGGGGATTGACTGTTAGAAGATGAACTTAGCTCTGTTGATGTTACACAAATAGAGTTACTGCATGTTGTTAAGTTAACTAAGTGGTTTATAAAAATACCTACTGTTCTTGGTATTTCAAAGCACCAAATTTATGCAGTTATTATTTGGATGTATAATTGTAAATTAACTTGAAAGCGCGTTATGTAATTTTTCTGGCCGGGGGTCCGCTGTTTGCTTGTCTCCAAGGAGAAGTTATTGCTTTGCCTGGAATGTTCCACAGTATGGCATTAAATCATATATTTTGCATTTGTTTAATTATAGGTGTTTTTATTGCTGAAAAATACCTTAAAACTTGATGTTACTGCTTTGTCTGCAATGTTCCAAAGTATGACATTAAAGTTTTCTATCTCCTTGAAGATAATGTATGTGCCACCACGGGGCCAAGTTACAGGTCTGATCTGTGGAATGGCAAGCCCACACAACAAGAAGAATGCATGTTTTGTATGTTTTGTTTTTTTTGCAGCAAAACCCTTGTAATTGAATAAATGCAAGATAGAAGGGTATTATGCCATACTGTGGAACATTCCAGGCGAAGCAATAAACTCTCCACAGAAACAAGCAGGTGACGAAACTTCCACCAGAAAAGTTACATAGAGCACCTTTAATCCAATTAGATTCTTTTCATTCAGGAAAAAGCATTGTCCTTTGCTTATACACCAACTTTTCTGGGCAATGATTTGATGCAGTGGTGATCACTTATTCTCATAAATCTTCATACCCGCATCTTTGGCCACTGTGTCCACATCTTGCTGCCTCATCTCTGCCATGTACCCCAGAACAGTGAAGATCACAAACCCCGAAATGAAACTGGTCAGACAGTTCACAGAGCTAGTCACCAGCGCATCTCTGGAGGAAGACAAGTATTTAGATTTAGATTTTGAATGAATTGTATATGAGCAAAATTACAGACAGAGCTAGAGTGTGTTACTTGTAGCAATTGTTGTGGAAGGGGTTGTAGCTGGCGAAAGCGAGGAGGACCCCAAACCCTGGACCCAATGAGAAGAAGATCTGAGCTGCAGCATCAATCCAAACCTGAAGATTACGAGAACAAACACACAAGAGATCAGAAAACATTACTGTCAGGCTAAAATGTTATAATTTAGATTTTAAAAGGCTATTCAAAGAAAACCACAACATCAAGAATTGGTTACTTATTTAGTACAGTATCTTTAGTCATTATACTTTTAAGTAACAACTAACAGTAACACTTATAATAACTCAACTTTATTAATAATGTCCTAAATGAAAATCATACATTGTTTTAAATACACTCACTGTAGTACTGAGCAGTTTGCCCCAGTCTGGTTTGAGATAGAAGACCACACCCCTCCAGGCTCCAGGCAGAGTGGCTCCACGAATCAGCAGCACCAGGAGGACCAGGTACGGGAAGGTGGCTGTCACCCAAACCACCTGACAAAGAGAGGAGGAAAATTATTAGTATTTTTCTGGTGAGGGGTCTGCTGCCTGCTTGTCTCTATAGATATGTTATTAGTTCGCCTGTGTAGAGTTTATCTTTTTTTTAATCTTGGATTTAATTACAGGCATTTCTACTGCTCAAAAATACCTTGAAAAACATGTATCTGGACTGTGAGTGGGGTCACCTCTCCACAGATCTAACCTACAACCTGGCCTGGTGGTGTTACCTGCTCGTCACCATGGGAATAGATAAGTTTAATGCCAAACTGTGGAACAATGCAACCAAATCAATAACATCTCCATGGAGACAAGCCGGTGATGCACTCTCCACCGGAAAAGTTACATTGTGCACCTTTAAATAAAGATCACCTATATTCACAGCATCCAGTACTCACAATTTTCTACTTGATCATCTAATTTTATTAATGGATGTAGAGGGTCAAAGCAATTATAAAGTAATGTTACTTCCTAATTACACTATTTGAGTAGAGTAAAAGTGTTCAAGTTTTGGTCTTGAAGCCAGAAATGCAAATAAAATAGGTTGAGTATCAGGATATGTTTTTCATTATTGTGTGTATTGTAGCTTGTGGTTATCATAGGGAGTTAATGGCTTTCTATTGCATCTGCCAATCTGTCTCTGCGTATCAATCTCCCCTCCAGTGGACACCTCATCAGGCACACAGGCGCCCTGGTGTTGTACCTTCCCAGACGTCTTGACTCCTTTCCAGATGCTGAAGTAGACGATGGTGAAGATGAAGAGGAGGCACAGGGCCAGTTGCCAGCTCACCGCGCCCAAGTGATGAAGACCAGGGGAGCGGTGCACCTGCAGCACCTGCCGACTGTCGGGGCAAACACGGGCAGAGATGGACTGGGTAAGTTAAAATGTGACTATAAAGAGTGAATTTTAAAAGACAGTTTGTGAATATAATAACACTGGATACAAAGAAATAAACGCAGGAAATATGGTTATGCATTACAATTCTTACCAAGACATCCTGAGTTTTGGTACGTTCACACAGTTTACTCCTGATGTAGACTTCTAGGTTTCAAGGCATTGCATACGGCAAAACACTTCATCCACCTTCAGTGAATATAAGTGTAAGTGTGACTGTGTGATAGGGCCTGATGGGAGAGGCCATACGTTTAGCTTGGCTGCTACGCATAAGTAGTTTCAGTAATAAATAACAGAGAAGGGAATAAGTAAACAGGTCCAGTCTATGTATTTGACCCTTCTTAACTATAGACAAAATAGTGTCAATCTACTGCTAATATTTCATTCAATATTTTGCACTTCTGCAATAAAAATACCCAAAATGAAAAAAATAACAAAAACTTTAATTGTTTATTTTTAGGGCTAAAAAGTTACATGGTGGGGCTTTAATGTCAACAGTATCTTGGTCCACTGAATTCAATAAACTTGACATGTTCTCTAATCTCACATGCGCAGCGCTGACGATAAAACAAGACTTGATTTATGTTAAAAACAGGAAACTCTGGCGCCGGGCTGAGGTGGGAATTCGTTACTTTAAAACATTAAGAAGGAAAAGTCAACTCTAGATAAACCCTGAATTGGTCCAATACACAAACATGGAAACTGTCCCGGGACGCTCTGATAAGACTGAGCCAGCAGATATCAGACATTCAACATGGGGGAATATTACAAAGAATTACAAAGGCGTTCCCAAAGGGAGGATATTGACTTCGCTTCGAATCACCTGAGATCAGATAGAGCGGCTGACGGATAGGGGCAGGATTCTGACTAAACATGGAGAGTTTGGGCTGCTAAGTGCTTCAGTCCTGTTATTAGACTTAGAGGAACTTGTACAAACATGGGAAAAATAAGATTCCAACTTTTGGACTTGGGAAAAAAAAGAAAAAATCTAGTTGTAATAACATTCCTAGAAAAATTATGGAAAAAATGGAAAAATATACAATGGGAGAATATACAAATAGATTTAACTTTACATTGAATAACTAAAAACAACAATGCCATTAGTATTGTAAACTGTCCCAAAAGAGTCTATATAATTTCAACTTTTTTTCTCTACGTGACAATAATATTCTGTTTATCTTACCTTTCCCAGAAACAACTGTATGTATTCAATTTTGAGAAATGGATTAATTGTTCAAGCCTTAACCTTACCTGTTAATAGCTTGACCTAATTGTGCAGTTGTTTATATTATCATTAAAACAGTGGCATTACTAACTGTAGTCAAATACAGAGTTTATATCTATTTTATGGTTTATTTTATGCCTGTAATTATGCCCTTAGGTTCTCTGATGGTCCAACTGTCTCTTTTCTCATACAGCTTAACAAATAATTCTTAGTATATTTGTAACTAGACAATAAGCAACAATATACAATAACAATAATATAAAATGATGTCTATACAACTTTTATATATTTTTTTTAATTACTCACTAGGGGTCACAGGACATATGCTAAGCTCTTTGCAGGCCCTAGCATTGTAAGATTGATTCCCAGCTCTGCCTTTTTTATGAATGTCTCTCCCTACTCTCCACCCCCATATCCCATATTCCTTAGGTTCTCCGATGGTCCTATGTATCTTTTCTCATACAGCTTAACAACTCATTCTTAGTATATTTATAACTACTTGAAAAATAACAAGCAACAACAACCAACTAATCAATCCTGAACACTCCTCGTTAACACCTGGCCCAAACCAAGGATCCTTCCTAACTCCTATCTCCTCTGTCCTTGCCTCCTAAGCCCTTCCTCCCACTTACATGCACTTACGTATAGAACTCCTCTGCGGGGGAGGTGGAGGAGTTGGACCATGTGATGTTGTGGTCGGTCCAGATGTAGCGGTTACAGTTGGGGGTGTTCCAGATGTTGGTGCAGGTCGTCCAGGGCAGCACGGGTCTGAATGAGGAGAGCAGGTAATACAGCGCCCAGGCCATGATGGTGTTATAGTAGAAGGCGATGTAGAGCGCGATGATGCAGATGGCAAAACCAATGCCTGGAATAACATGGCAAGGCAAGGGACGTTTATTTGTATAGCATAATTTGTAATTCAAAAGTGCTTTACAGAATAAGAAAGACATTAAAATCACAATACAAACAAATCAAAACATAAATAATAATTATAAAATTAACATTAAAAGAGAAGACTGCAGAATAAAAACCTTCCAGTCATATGCACAACTAAACAAAACCGTTTTGAGCCTGGATTTAAACATTGTAAAAGTAGAGGCCTGTCTCACATCTTCAGGAAGACTGTTCCAGGTTTTAGCTGCATAAAACTCAAACGCTGATTCCCCATGTTTAGTCCTGACTCTGGCACCAGCAGGAGCCCGGTCCCTGAGGTCCTCAGAGTGCGAGATGGTTCATATGGCACTAACATGTCAGAGATGTACTTTGGTGCTAGGCCAACATGCACTAATTAGATTTTTGGAACATGGGAATGTTCAAACAAGTGACAATTATTTATGTATTTATGTATTATTATTTTGAACTAATATAACAAGTAAGTAAGTAGGTGCAGGAAAAGGCAAAAAAAGCAAAGAAGCTTATATTAAATCCACCACCTACTGGATACAATAAAAAAAATGCAGAATACAGGGAAAAGCTTTATATATTCAAAAAATAAACGTCAAGCAATGATGTCGTAATTCTACTTAGTACGATTGAGAGAATCAAATCATCACGGTTCTGCTACGTTCACGATGTTGCCAGATTGTGGTTCATTGCTTTTCTGGTTAATGTGGTTCAGTGGTCACATACAGACACTTTTCCCCACCCTCTCCTCCTTTTAGTCAGTCTCCATCATGCATGAGTTTGTGACAGGTGGATTTAACCAATCACAGTGAAGTGTGGTGTTGCAGCAGGGCTTTAGTTACTTAAAAACCAAAAACTTACTAAATGAATTGTGATCAAATCTAAACCATTATCTTGGCTGGTGATATTATTTTCTTAGAATATTGCACACCCTTATACTTCAGTGCACACTTCTTCTTCTTCTTCTTAAATGTCCTTGGAGTCTTTAAAAACATTTAAATGGACAAAAACATTATATATACTCTTTGCTCTGCCAATACTTTTTAGACATGCACAGTATTTATAACACCTACTCATCTAGATACTGCTAAAATATGCATATGACTGGAAGGACATTATAACATAATTAAAACAAATTGTAAGTTTTGTTGGAAAGGACAGCTGTGTTGGACATGGGGACAAAGAGACATTCAGCAAATGGTCAGAGTTGTGAATCATTCTAAAATGCTGAGATTGACAAAGTGCACAACTTGAGCTGCAGATTAGACCACTAGACCACTACTTATGCAGCTCAAGATTAGTAAACATGTTTAAATTGTCAGTCACGCTGTACAAAGCTTGTGTGAAGATCAGTGGTGTTCAGGCTAATTCCAGGTCTCTTTGGGTAAAAGTGTGTGACATTTCAATAATTTACATAAGCACAAGTTTGTGAGTGTGGCATTTGGAGGTAAAATGTGAGGATTTCCATTACAGAGAGTCCACAGAAGTTACAAAGAGACGAGGGGCTTCTCTCAGGGCACACACAGATGACAGCAGCTGTCTCTCACACCTTAGCTCAAGAAATAACATGCTTTCTTGTTTTTATTGTACCAACCTACTAGAGCTGTAGTCCTGCAGTCATGTAGCCAAATACTCAGTCAGTGGTATCTTTTGAGTATTTTGAGTGCAGTCAGATCATAGAGATAATGAATTGTTTTCTATTTAAGGTATTGTCTGTATAATCCCTCAGTTGTCCAGCTATGATCCATAGTAAAAGAAACATTCAAATCTGTCAACTGGACAAAAAGTTGTTGGAGTGAAAACGTTTTGCTGCTCATCCAAGCCGCTTCTTCAGTTCTGGTCAGATCGCTGGTAGACACTGCCTTATATCTATCTGAAGGGAGGAGCTAACTACACTGAAACTAACAACAGAAACTGTAAACAATAGGTGTGTTACTTTCAGTGTAGCTAGCTTCTCTCTTCAGATAAATATAAGGCAAATAAGTGGTTACTAAGCAATTATGAATTAAGTCTTTCTTCATGCTTTGTTATGGCTAATTAATTACCAAGTGTAACAATTCAGTGAGACATTTTGGATTATAAATCATATTTTCAACGCAGCCTAACACTTCAAATAGCATTCAGACACTACTATAGCAGCAACATAACATAACACATTTTCTTTGAGATAAAATTATGTCTAGACTACATTGGCGGAAGTGTTTTTTTTACTCATTATTGATCATAGAATATATGCTAAAGTCTTTGCAGGCCCCAGCTTTGTAAGATTTGTAAGATAATTTTGCTGATGTCTCTCCCTGCTCTCCAACCCCATATCACGGCTTACTCTTGTCAAATAAAAGCTAGGGGCTATAGAAACTGGATCATCAAATGAAGAAACCATTAATTTAAGAATTCTTGAAAGAAATTATTATTACTAAATGAAATACATATTACCTTTAAAGATGGGGCAGATGTGTTTCCAGATGGAGATGCAGCCGCTGCGATGAAACTGTCCCAGGGCGAGCTCCATGTAAAACAGAGGCACCCCACCGAACACTGCCATCAACAGGTAGGGCAGCAGAAAGGCACCTGCACACAGAATAGGGAATGATTTGTCTTTTTTTTTTTTTTTTTTTTACACCAATGTGAAAATCAAAAATACCCAGCTACATTAGACCAATGGTTGACTTGATGTAAACTTTACCACCTTACCAATCTGTGTCCCTATATTTGATGTAAATATGTTCAAAAATGTTCAAATCAGACATGTTTATACTATAACAAAACATCAAAATACAAAATTTTTATTCTATGGTCATGTGACTTCACATTAATAAAAAGAGAATTTCACAAACAGTTCATGCTTGAATTTTATTATGTGTTAAATAAAGAGGGGGTATTGTACTTCTATGGGGTATTAACATATTTAGATCATATTTAGAGATATAACATTTTTATAGATCACGAGATTACTCAAACATACACTGATGAGATCTGAAACCTCTTCAGGCATGTTTTAATGAGGGAACAAGATTATAACATGGTAGAAAGCGCCCCATTTTTGGAAATTTTAGTTCACTGATAATCCAGTCAGGAAACTGAATGTGCTGCTTGCTTTGGGTTGACATTTTCTGCAGCTAAAACCATCTTGTTATGTCCTCCTCACTATGACAGCTATTGGCATCCCAGTTCAAGTTGTAATTGTAACAGTTTTAAATGTAAACACATACTACCAATACTACCTTTGACTGCCCACTCAGATTCTACTGGTTGGAAAATGGCTCGAGTACTCCAGGATAATTCCTGACCTTATTTCTTGAACTGCAAACATTTTTGGATCAAACCTGCAGTGAATTAGGCCCATGTGAGGTCTTTGTGAACTGTGTAGAGGAAGATTGATGGTGTGAGTAGAATGTGAAATGGGAACAAAGAGAGACATTAAATAAAAGGACTTTTATGGTGGAAGGATAAGTGGACACAAGAGAAACACTTGTCAAATCAACTTCATCTGGCTCTACATCAATTATAATTCACAAAACTTTGAAAAACAGTCTGTGAAAGTCATCATTATTCTACTTAAACAATCCAAAGAAAAGCTTGAGTTAGGAGAGCTGGTTTACGAGTGTTATTTAAAATGACACTTCTCCCATATAGTTACAAATTAAAATTTATTTTAAAGCTACCATCTTTCAGTTTATTAGATTTTTTTTTTACCAGTAGATGGCAGATGTGAAACCTGTCCCCCCCTCCCCCCTCCCTTCACCTGGCCTTTGTTCAGGCTCACCTGTGCTCTCTGGTCTTCTTCTGTCAGGCCAATGGTGGCACACTAAAAGACTGCAGTAACGTAGATAGCACCTAGTGGTGGTATGTGAGAATACAACAGGGATGGGTCGGCCAATCTAATTACAGATAGTAGCTTTAAGTATTGAAATATACATATACAATACCTAAAATCAGACCTATATATGACAGGGACGGGTTAGTCAATCTAATCAGAAATGGTAGCTTATTGATACGATGAAAAAATCACATTAAGATGACAACATTTCTTGAATAGTTTACATAATCGTGACCTATTTTTTAGAATAGTCTTGAGCTTTTTTAACATTATTATTTTTATCATAGTTTACATTTTAGTATCGTGGAAATACTGTACTGCATCTACAATATTTAAAAGCAGCCCTATCACTTATATTGTGCTCCCTGGTCCCTGTGCAGTTGTATGTCCCTGTGACAGAAGCCTCAGATAAAGCTTGATTGAGCGGCTGCCGTGGCGACAGGTTATTAAGTAAGGAGAAAGAAACTCGCCGCGTTCTCATAAAAAAAACACAATTAATACTGTAGCCTGTATCAAGTGTGTCCCGGCCCCCATCTCTGCCCGCTCGGGGAGACACGGACACTGCACAGGAAATTGCAAAGATTTTATTATTGCAAATCCAATAAAAGGGGGCTCCTGTTTGCTGCTAGGTGAACATTGTGTAGTAACAGTCTTTAGTGCGTATTCTGTGTCAATATAAGCTGCAGCAGTGGTGCCTGGGCCAAATAAAACAATATAAAAAAATGCTACAGGAGAGCTGAAAGATTAAGCACAAACATTAAATTGTGTAACAAGCTATTGTGAATTTCAATATGTGTAATAAGGATGCTGTTCAGTGCACATTTTAAACATGTCCAGTAGCATTGACATTTGAGACATGACAAAAATATGAATGGCTGCTAAACTAGAAGGTGGCACAACAGCTGAGTGGTTCGCGCACTCGCCTCACAGTAAGAATGGTTCAATACCAGGCTTTTCTGCGTGAGTTTGCATGTTTCTTTCTTGGGAGAAGTGTCTGGATGGGTTTCCTCTGGGCACTCCCCCATCAGCTCAAAACATGCAGTAGGTGAAATCTTAGAGCTAATGTGGTCCTGCCCAAGACTAGCTCAAGATCTGAAGATGGGTCCCTGAGCACACAAATGCGAATGATTATCATGATAATCACATAATAGGATAATAATAGGACCTTTCTGGATATGACCGCATAATATAAAAAAATGACATTCTTCCAGTCTAAAAAAGGTGTTTTTATCACCAATGTGGCATCAAAAACGGTAACGAGACTTTTCCATAGTATCAAAATCAACAACAGCGATTTAAACATAAAGGAATTTTCACTATTTTGTTGTTTATGGAGGAAAATGTTCTAGTAGTTGTCGCCTTAGCAATATTCTATTTGAGACCATTCAAATGCAGTTATTCTTTCAGGTCTGTACGTCAATCATTCAATTGAATTCTACTTGGATTTGCAAGAGACCAGCAGACTACATTACAACAATTTCAACTAAACTCTACAAATCTTTCCCCTAAGCAACAATTGGCAACAAAACAAGCAATAAAACTGAATATTTGACCCAGACTAAAGGAGATTGTCTGTGCTTAAGTTACGTACGGTGTATCGCTAAAGTCTCAAAGTGAAGTATCCCTCTTTAGCCCTGTCCACTAACTCCATGTATTCTTTCACTACAGCCATAAATGTCTTTTTTAGTCTTCTGCCCTGGACCTCCTGCTTGGCGGCTCTTACCCCCTCATCCCTTTATTGACAAATTCATTATCTCCCTCTCCTCTGTACAGGTCCAAACGTGCCTGGCCTCTAACGGCCAACATGAACTGCCTTGATGTTCTCATTCCTCATTTTTCAGTTTTCTTAACTTATATTTTTTATATGTTTTGGCACTAGTGATATTTAATGTTTTTGCCTTTCAATCTTTACAGTTAAGTCAAGTTTAGTCAACACCTGCAAATTATCTAACTATTTAACAAAATATTAAGTATAATTATGAGTTTTGTGGAAGATTTTAAAAAAAAAAATCCACCCTGTACCTCAGGTGGTTTCCTCCTAGATGACGCCGATACAGCTGTTTATAATCCACAGAAACTAATGGCCAATAAGATCTGCCGATATTTTTGGGCCGATATGTAGGCTCGATTTTGATTATTTTACCCCAATTAACAGTGTTTAATTGTACTACTAAGTCATCCACAGCCCTGTTTTACTACAAACTGGAGAGTGCATTTTACGGAATACCCTGTTTCGCACTTAAGTGTTCAAATAAAGTTTTATACATATTCTTGTAGCTGATTTGCCCAAACAAAATATTGGCCTGTGCTTTAGATTTAAGGTCGAAAGGTGATATACTTCAAGTATTCACACCCAAGAATATCTCTCTCAAGATCTGGAGAGAGGTCCCTATTCACCCACTGCTACTGACAAGTTGGTATAACTTGTAGGATGGGTTAAATACAGGTGGCCCATTTCATGCCAATAATAAGATATAGGGTGCGTTCACACTCGTGCGTCAAAATTGGGACTAAACCTGGAACTAAACCTGGACTAGACCAAGACTAGAACAGGCCAAAACAAGTCTACATTAGGAATAAACTGGGCTTGAACTAGGACCAAGTGTAACGCACCCACAGTTTACCTTAACCTAGGAGTGTGCATCCTAGACTAACTAACTTTTAATGTTGTAGATATAAGCAGTAGTGTGGAGGGTTAACTTTGAGCACTGGGGCATATTGTTTTCTATTGAAGCTAACATTTTACCACAACAACTACATGTCACGCATCTAGTTCCCTTGAGTTTCTATTGTTTCTACTGAATTTTATTTTTACGTGTTTATTCAAGCTTGTCCTACAGAGTACATTTTTCACATACTAGCACTGGGTTCATACTAAGCGCACTATTGCATTGGTTTCATAGATTTTAACGACAATTTTAAGTTAAAGGCGCACTGTGTAGCTTTTCCGGTGGGGGGTCTGCCACCTACTATATAGAACTTGCCTATCTTGAATCCATTCAATACCTGGTGTTTTTAGTGCCAAAAAATACATTGAAAAACATGCATTCTTTTTATGAGCACTACGGATCTGACCTGTATCGTGGTCTGCTTAATGCCATACTGTGAAACATTCCAGGCATCTTAATGGAGACAAGCATGTGGCACACTGGACCCTCCACCCAAAAAAGTTACACAGTGCACCTCAGCTCTCTGTATCTGTTATAGGGGTCGACTTTTTGTCACCAATCCATAATCCTAGACTAACTCCCTAAACTTTCCTTCTTGTTTTACGTCAGCTAATATATTTCATATGATAAACTTTGAAATAACACTGGGTGGTCATGAGGCTGTAACCACCTCAATTTTTCTAATGCAATCTGAAATATTATCATAAACGTGTCTACTTTATTTCACAACACTGGTTCTCCCCCCACACACCCATCCATCCTCCCCTCTCCTCCTCCCTCTCTCCCCTTCTCCTCACCTCCTCCGTTCTTA